>CBVK0101798189.1:0-10065 GCA_900067695.1 Picea abies
ATATTGTAAACGAAATTAAAACACTAAACTGGAAACAAAACAAATATAGTTATGTAAGCAAATCATACTTACAATTCTACATTACGGAAACAAAGAAACACTGACCAGGTTGAAGGTCCCTTCTCAACTAGTTAGTGCTTCTAGAAAGGCTACCAAACTATGAAATAACTCCACAATATCTTCATAATAGTAGCTTGAATGACATTGAAATCACATTTCAAAAATTACATAGGAAAAGTCATGAATTCAATCCTCTCTTACAATAATGAAAAAAACAACTTGTTTTTATTCCATCAATTGAATACATATACTTAGGAGGGTGTGAACAAGTCACAACCAATCCCTTTTTCTTCGGGATCAGATCAACTTTCGTTTTATTTTTTAAAATCGTCCACAATAGAAAATATGAAAAACTCATATTTGAAAATTGATCATATCTCCCCAACCATTCTTGATTTTGGAAAATTGCTCCAGATATACTCAATTTGGGGCCTTCTAGAAAACAACCCATGTTTTAGTTTCTTGATATTAGTCTTCATTTTCCCAAAAATCATGTCAAAAGTTAATTGTCTGGAACTGCTACTAATTTCGGGCTGAAACTTTTACCAAGAACTAGAGACTCACACATGCAACTTGGGTATGATATAGACAATAGGGAAGCATGTCAACACTTCTAGGATCAATACCCATGTTCTTGATTTCTTTCTAGAACCCCTGATGTATGACGAACACATAAGTGGGTTACTGGATCCCTATGTATGTCAAAGGATCTCAACCCAGGAAAAACTCTCATTAGTAATCATCAACTATTAATTCTCCTAATCTACCAAAAACAATGGAAATAACCATTAATTAATCAACATAATTACCTTATAAGATTTGAATGACATTTTCAATGAAAAACATAAGATAATCATGGTGAAAGGGATGATGACATAGTGGAAAGGGAGGAAGAAGAGATTAACTAGCAGTGAAAATAACATCAAATTTGAGGCCCAACAATTTCAACAACCTATAACTATCTGCGACAATTCTTCAAATCAATAGTCTTATCATGAATTGATTGTGAGATGTAATATGGATATCACGAGTAAAGTTATTGTCCAGTTGCACAAGTAAACTGGTTTTCACAATTGGACTTGTTTTTTCTCCTACTATTTTATTTGTTTTATTTTTCTACACTATCCTACTTTACTTGAAAAGGAAAGTGTCTCTTCAAGTGTAGGAGTATTTCCAATGTAACCATATGCATAATAGAATTACAATTGCACTCATATTCAAGATTGAAAAATATACTTTGAGAGAAACCAAAATATGAGGAACCAACTACTCTGATGGAGATGGTGCCAAGAAATGTTGAAGAATGGAATGGTGAGGCCTGATGACTATTTAGAACCATGATTTAATGTAATATTTGTATTGCAACTTCTCTTCTTTGGTTTTCATACCATAAAGTCCATAGGAATTTTTCCCATCAATCTCCTGAATGCACAAGGGCTTTGGATCTCGTGACAAAATTGCAAGGAAATATTCAATCTTTGGATCCAATATATGTTCTTCATTGGATGTTGTCCATGATTCTTACATTCCTTCTTCAAGATGATAAGTATGACTATATAAAACTTCTATATCCTCCTTTGGTGGGATCTGCTCATGGATCTTTTTCTCTTTTACTTCTTCATGAGGTACAAAATCATCCTTAGTGATGATTATGAGCTCTGGGAAAGAATTTGATATATGGATATGGATATCACTGAAATATGGATATCACTCTGATTATTTCAGCAAATTAGAGAAGGTTGTACTTGTTCAAAACTAAACTCAAACAAAACTCATCAAATCCAAATATACTCGGTGGTGGCACTAACAACACCTTGATACTCTGCCTCTATAGAAGGAAGGGTGATTACAAATTTCTTCTTGTTGAACCAAAATACAAAACTAGAGCCAAGAGGGAAGACATAGCCAAAGGTGGACTTCAAATCATCAGAATCACCAACCCAATTGGATTCAATATAACCCACTAAATCTAAATTACCATTAGAAGAATACTAAATTTCATATGTGTGCTTCCATCTAATGTAGCAAAGGATCTACTTTGTGTCTTTCCAATGAAGCTCATGTGTTTCATGTATGAATCGATATACCAACCCAACTGCATAGGAGATATCAATATGACTATGAGTCAAGTACAATAGGTTGCCAACAAGTCGCCAATAAAATGTAGCAACAACCAAAATAATGGAAAACTTGGTTGACAACTTAACTCTTGATAAAAATGGTGTGGGTGCATATTTTCAATCCAACATGTGAAATGTCATGTAACCAACACCCTTGATGGTTTGTTGAGGATATTGGGTACTTTGAAATACCCATTACTAGACCAAATCAACATAACTATTATACCATCTTTAAAAAATGCACACAACATGACAAATAGACTCATGCAACTATCATTAACCTCTAGAATTATAAATGCAAACTATTTCTGAAACATAATAGCATTTAAACACATCGAACATAGAATAAACATAACATTCAAGCATAGAATTAAAATTGTAAATAAACAAAGCGATCAAAACACTTATCTTTATAAATATTTACACAACGGGTTGCAGACGTTGGATGTCCCACCCAACCATGGTCATTGTTTCAATATTCATGTTTGCAATAGGCCACCCCTGAGTTGGGGCTATGAGTTCACAAGAAGAAGAAAATACTATTGATGGTTATTGTCCACTCAAGCACCCCAACTCGTTATTTTCCACTCAATCATCCTAATTTATTAGATGGGTAGATGGAGAGTTTCAACCAAATAATTGAAGATATGTTGATAATTTATGTAATGGACAAGTCTTCCATGTGGGAAGACAAGAAGAACAAATACTATTGTTGGCTATGATTTCAATTATTTCATTGAACCTCTCTATCTTCCCATCTAACTCTGGATGATTGAGTGGATTTTGTTAGGGACCTAACCTCTGTAAGCCCTCAAGTGGGTAGAATAATATATTTCCATGTAATAAAGGTCAATATCAATAAGGCATAGCAATAAGGAGGAATAAGTCAAATGTAAGAAGACCTAATAGAATCTTCCGTTTCTAGATGGATCTTCCTCTATATTGTTATTTTGGTTAGATATATTTAGTATAAATAGGAGTAGAGGGTATGAGAAATTTTGTCTTGGAGAATTATTGTAATAGACTCGTGCTTTGCTAGAGGTTGCCCCCTCAAAGAGGAAAGTGAACATTGTTTCCTATCAATAAAGTCATAATTTTAGTGTTGTGGTTCCATATAATTTGTTGTTTCACTGTTATATCTGCAGTATTTCGGTATTTTGTTGCTATATCGGTGTTATTCTTTGAATTATTTATCTTTTTTGCTAATATAATAGACCTGGTACCTTACAAGTGGTATCAGATCACTTTCCTCGATAGAAAATTGTGAGTTAATTTTTTTCAGGGTAGAGACATATTCCAGCGTCTTAAAGCTACATAGATCTATCGTTTCATGCATAAACCACGGTTGGTGAGTAATACAAATAGGAAATACAAGTGGTACTTAATCGCACATCTGTTGGCCATCCTTGTAACCCATGTTGGTACCCCTTTGAGTGGTTGCACATCAGACAACACCTGTATACAAATCAACCTAGATCTCCTGAATCCCTCTATAGATAAACTGATTGGTCACCTGACTGCTATAGTTCCACCAAGAATAACACTTGAGAAGATAATCTCTAGTACCTCGGTAGTCAGTTATTAAGACTAAGGAAAACCCTGCACATATTGGGTTATTACAGTTATTATTTCTATATTGGGTTGAGTACTATTGTTTGACCTTGCACATATATCAGAGAGTTATAGCATAGGGAAAACCCTGGTTTGTAGAACCCTTGAATACCCTAACCCTTGGAAAGGAATAAAAAACAGAATAGACAAGACCTATTTCCGCGCAATTGTGCCTCTTGCATTTTGGTTACGAAATTACTACATATTTCTTGTTGTTAAGAATTTGGGCATTTCAACACTGCAATATTCTTCTTCTCGGAGTATAACTCTGCAAGATTTAAAAAAAAAATTATAGTGGTCGTGCCATAACACTTATTTGGGATCTATGCTATTGGATTCCCATTTTAGCCTTGATCGCAGTCATACCTTTCATTTTTAAGCCTTTTTTTCCATTCGACCCGACCCTTTCCCAAATTCCCTATTTTTCCTCCTATCCCATTATATTCCCCTTCTCGCCCTGATCGTCGTGGTACCTATCTCTTATAATTCCTTTTTTGTGGTCCCACCCACCCATTTTCCCTTACCCGCACTCCCCCTCTTCAAATGGTCAACAATCGCAACCAAAACCTACAAGATTCCATCAATCAAGCCAAGGAATCCATCCAACAAGTGACATCTAAGATTGGATCTACCAATTCCCACCTTGCACAATTCAAGACCCAATTCCAACATAAATTTGACACCATGGAGGCCAAATTCATGAACCAATTTAACACCCCCCATTCTGTTGTCAAACCATTTGTTGAACTGCACTCCATGTCCTTCCTCCTCATACCTACCAGATGTTGTTGATTCCTCTCATTCTCTTCATTTTCAATCCAACTCCTTTCATCGTGACCCCCTTCTTCCCTGTGTTGAGGTCAATAAATTTGATGGCTTCGATCCCACAGGTTGGGTGACTCAAATTGAGTGTTGTTTTGTCTGCATGGTATTACTAATGAGTTGGCCAAACTTTGCTATAATGTCCTCTATCTAGATTGCATGGACCCAGTTTGTTGTAGAGCTCTATGATCGCTTTGACACTGATACCCACTATTGTAGTCGTTTGACCAAGTTGAAACAATCAGGCACAATGGAAGACTTTATAACTTCTTTTGAACATTTGGCCTTTCGAACCAAGGGAATGTCAGATGCATTCTTCTGCGAATGCTTTATCGATGGCCTAAAATATGAAATCCAATCCCAAGTTCTCATGGCCCACCCTTAGACTTGGTTGGAAGCTACTAAACATTCCAAAGAAACCCAACAAGTTGTTTTTTTCCAAAACAAAAAACTCTCTTTTGTTCCTCACCCTCGAACCACTAATCCTAACCCCCATGCTACTCCCCTCAAGGTCCATAAATTAAATAGGGATGAAATGGTTGAACGCCAACTGAAGGGTCTTTGCTATAATTGTGATGAAAAATATTTTCCAGGGCACAATTGTAAGGAACAATTTTTTTTTATGTCCATTTCTGAAGAAGTTCCTGAAGAAGATGTGACGGTTCCCCTTATTGAAGATCCTTCGCTTTTTGATGATACCCAGGAGCCCGCTAACCCACCTGAAGTTGACCCACTCATTTCCTTGCATTGCCTCACTAGATTATTTGCTCCACAAACCCTCAAGCTCATTGGCTATATTAAGCATATGAAGTTCATCATCCTTGTTGACAGTGGTAACAACCACAATATTATTCATCGTCACATTTCCTAGGAAACCAATTGCTATATTCACCCTGTTAATAATTTTCAAATCATTATAGCCAATGGTGGGTCCATGAAATGTGGTGGGTGTTTTGAAAATTTACTCTTCAAATTGGACATTACCACCTGAAATCTCATATGTTTTCCATTGACATGGGTGGTTGTGACATTGTTCTAGGTATTGTATGGTTATGCACTTTGGGTCCCATTCTTATGGATTTTAAGGAATTAACCATGCAATTCCAACATGAGGGACAAAGGTATCAATTTCAAAGTCTCATAGCTAGTTCTCCTTAGATCATCAAGTCCCATCACATGGAAAATCTCCTCAAGAAAGGCCACTCCAGTATTATTTCTTAACTCCATACCATTCAAGAGGTTGAGACACCCTCTCTGCATCCTGACCTCCAAGCTATCCTCTCCAAACATCAAGATTTTTTTTATAGTCCTTAGGGACTTTCTCCTTCTCGTGGTGTTCATGATCATTCCACCCCCTTGTTCCTGGAAGTCTTCCTCCCAATGTTCTCCCTTAGCGTCATCCCTTTTCCCAAAAGAATGAAATTGAGAAAACACTGCAGGAATTGCTCCAAGCGAGTGTTATCGACCCGAGTACCATCCCTTATTATTCTCCTATGGTTATGGTAATAAAGAAATAAGGTACTTGACAGATGTGTCCTAACTTTCATTCCCTCAATAAACTCACCATCAAGGACAATTTTCCCATTCCTGTCATTGATGATCTCTTGGATGAGCTGAGTGGTGCTCAGTACTTCACTAAAATTGATCTATGTTTTGGCTACCACCCAATACATATGAAATAATATAACATCCACAAGATTGCCTTTCAAAATCATGAGGGTCACTATGAGTTCTTGGTCATGCCCTTTGGCCTATGTAATTCCCCCTCCACCTTCCAAAGCCTCATGAACCATGTCTTCCATCCTTTTCTTTGTCATTTTGTATTAGTTTTCTTTGATGATATTCTCATCTATAGTAAAAATTGGCAATCCCATCTTTCCCATGTGGATCAAGTTCTCCATCTATTCTCTCAACACGAACTTTTCCTCAAACACTCTACATGTTCCTTTGGTGCCTCAGAAGTTGAGTACTTGGGTCATATTGTTGGAAAGGTTGGTGTCCAGGTGGATCCTAAGAAGATTGCAACAATGTAGGATTGGCCTCACCCCAATACTATCAAAATATTGTGTGGTTTTCTGGGTTTAATAGGATACTATCGCAAGTTTGTTCATAATTATGGAAATATTGAGGTGGCTATCACTGCTCTTCTTAAAAATAATTCTTTCACTTGGACTCCAGTAATCGATCATGCCTTTCAAGCCTTTAAGGAAGCTATTTGCACTACTCTAGTCTTCGCCCTTCCTGATTTTAGAAAGACCTTTTTCCTGGAATGTGATTCCTCAGGGAGAGGAATTGGTGCAGTTCTTATGCAAGAGGGAAAACCTTTGGCCTTTACCAACAAACAATTTTTAGAACGCCATTTGGGCCAAGCAATCTATGAAAAGGAAATGTTCGATATTCTATATGTCGTGGATCTTCAACGCCCTTATCTCTTGGGGAAACACTTCCAAATTAAGATATATCATCAAAGCCTAAAATATTTTCTAGAGCAACAACCTTCCTCCCCGGAGAAACAAAAATGGGTGACTAAGCTCTTTCGATATGATTATGAGATCATTTACAATAAAGGCAAAGAAAATGTGGTTGTTGATTCTCTTTCACGAAAATATGAAGATGAAGGGTCCCTTTTCTCCCTCTCCTTCATTGTACCATATTGTCTCCAAACTGTTCGCTAGGAATGGCTCCAAGATCCTAAAATTTCTCATATGATCCAACAATTTCAAGCCAACTCTCTAGTTTCAGCAGGGTACTCTTGGCACAATGATGAGCTTCGCTACAAAGGCCGTTTGTATTTAAGTAAACAGTCACAAATTATGATCTGGATTTTATGAGAAGAATGAAATGACTACAGATTATTAATAGGTTCTTAACACAAAATAATAGAGATACAGTAAAATTGGTTTTCTATTCAATAAGAAAATAAGTTGAAACTGTAAAATGCAGCGGAAAACAAGCTTGTTGGAATGGCGACGACTTATCTCTAAGAAGAGATGTGATGACAGTGCTCATTCACAAAAATATGATTACAATGAGGCTTTGAAGGCCCTTTTACAATAAAAAGGAATGCCAAAAACTCTAGACATCCAAAAACTTAACCCTAGGAGATGAAGTGCCAAAAGTCATGTGGGCCCTGTTTGGGTAAGTTAGTACTTCAACTTTTCGGGGTCATAACTTTTGCATACGATCTCTGTTTTTAGGTGCATGATAGCCCATTGGAAAGGTATCATCAAGTATAGTCATTTTGGGGGAAACATCAAAGGAACGTCCATGTTTCTCCCTGGTTTCCCAAAAAAACATCGTTTAGGGCCTCAAAAGGGCTCCAGAAGTTTGAGGACTCGAAAAAATGCTAAAAATAGTAAATTACCAAAATTGCCAGAAAATTGTTTTGAGCCAGTTGGAAAAGGTGGGTGGCCACCAATATCAACCTGGATCAATCCTCCCTCCTTAGGAAGCAATGGTCTCCATTGTGTTGAGTTCCCCCATCAGATGAGGAAATTTCTGCTAAATTTGGCCCCGAGTGAGCCACTTCCATTGGTTCAAGAGCTGCCCTACTTTGACGACTCGATAAAGCTGGATCATTTGTTGTCGATTTCCCTTGATATGTGTGTCCATAATCTGATCATTGGATGTATATTGTATGCAATCAGGGTTGAGCTCTGTTGGTGTCAGTTGTTCTACTACTTCTGAGGTGTCCAATAATGGTGGGAAATACAGGCGAAGGAGATCCACATTGAACATTGGGTGCAGGCCAAGGAAAGGAGGAATGTTGAGCTAAAAATAATTATCCCCCATGGCTTTGGTGATGGTGTATGACCCATCACGGAGTGGGAGAATCTTCCTATGGGGTCCTGTAAGTCGTTCTTTCTGCAAGTGCAACCAAACTTTGTCACCCACCTGAAACTTATGTGGCACCCGATGTTGATCATGGCGTTGCTTGTACTTGTCATTGGACTTTTGTAGGATATATTGAACCTGTTGGAAGATGTGTTGGATCCTCTCAACGAACTATGTGTCTTTTTCAGCTTTAGTTGGAGCAGGAGATGAGTCGGTCGAAGTGACCACAAGGGGAAGTGCAACATATATGGGACCCAATGGCTGGAATCCCAACCCCACCTAAAAGGGGCTGTCTAGTTGAGCTATGTAAGGCTCATTTGTAGCTATGTTGGACATATGGAAGGCTCTCATCCCATGTGGGAGGGTGCTTGGAATTATACATGTGAAGGATATGCACAATAATTCGATTTACAACCTCGGTTTGGCCATCTGTCTAGGGGTGGAAGGTCGTGGATTTGGTGAGCTTGGTGTCAAGAAGTGACTAGAGACTTGACTAGAATGTGCTGAGAAATCGACTGTCCCGATATGAGACAATGGTTTGTGGGAATCCAAAATGTACCCAGACTCATTCAAATAAGATCTTGGCAGTGACCTTTGTTGTGATGCTCTTCTTGCAAGCAACCAAAATCGCCATCTTAGAAAAGTGATCAACAACCACAAAAACACAATCATTTCCCCGCTTGGTGGATACNNGGCCCGACATGTATTCCATTGATATGGATTCCCATGGTCTGTCAGGAGTAGGAAGAGGGGTGTGCAGGCCTTGTTTCTTAGTGGTTAGTTTGGCAATAGCGCAGGAAGTGTAGGATCTAATATACTTGTTGACCTCATGTTGAAGTTTTGGCCAGTAAAAATGTTTCTATAACATCGCCACTATCTTTTCGACGCTGAAGTGTCCTGCCAATGACTATAGTGGGCTTACTAGATCATCTTCGCTCGCTTTCTTGATGGAACACATATATGGCCCATATGACACAACAACCCATCTTGAATATGGAAATTATTATCAATTGTTTTTTCACCCAACATTTGGCAGGTGGTGGTGAAGTCTAGGTTTGTCACATAGAGTTGGGGCCATCCAGAGGTCTCATGACCACAAGATTCTAGCACCGTGGTGAGTGTCGCAACTGGTGGTCTACTGAGGCAATCAACGACATGATTGGTTCTTCCTGTTTTATACTTGATGTTGAGGTGGAATTTCTGCAAGTATGTGGACCACTTTTGATGGCAGTCATTCTACAATTTTCCTTCTGTCTGCATGAATTGAAGTTTGTTATGATCAATGTGGATGATTGTCTCCTTCTAAAGAATTTAATGTCTCCACTAGAGATAGTCTTGGACAATGGAGTACATTTCTTTGTCATAAGTAGGGTACTTATGAACAACATTTGATCATGTCTCACTATGATAGGCCGTAGGGTGGCCGTGCTAAGTGAGAACGGTGCCCACAACATAGTTTGAAGCATATGTCTCGATCTCAAAGGTATGTTGCAGGTCTGCTAGTGAAAGTACTGGGGCTGAGAACAAGTGCTTCTTCAAATCATTGAACACTTGTTGTTGGGACCGGCCCCACGTAAATTTTTCCTTACCACCACCCGTGGTTATTTGGCTGAGGGCC
>CBVK0101798214.1:0-10986 GCA_900067695.1 Picea abies
ATTACTTGTCTTCAAGTCTTCATGGCTTGTCAAGTTCACAACTTAGATACTAATGACTATGTCATTCAACAAATTCCTTCTGACAATGTAGCTTCTGCTGACAATTTTTCTTCCCCTATTTTTCTTTTCCTTTCGTTGCTTTCCTTCTTGTGACTAATTGATTCCACCTGCAAATATGCTCTCATCCACTATTATGCATCTTCTCTTACTCCTGTCTATTGTAACTTCCAAGTGTCTCATGAATTCATCTGTTTCAATATGTCATAAAACTATCCATGACTTTGATACTCAACTACACACAATGTTGACCCATCTATCACTTTACCATTATGAAGAATTATTTGAATCTTCTGCAACTTATCACTACATATTCCTTGTTGCTAAATTTTTCTGGTCAAACTGCAAATTAGACTCTACATGTTTGAAGCAATCTGTACTAAATATATCCATGTCTGAATACATACTTGGAATCCTCAATACAATCATGAATCTCTTTCTGAAAAGTGTGCCAATGATATTCTTTGTAACTGTCAGTTGATACCTACATGGGAATGTGTTCTAGAACAAGACATTATGCACTTCTGTCATCAAACCATTCCGAAAATTCCTTTCCAAAATTTGAAAACACTTCATACTTCTCAAAAGATAGTTCTTTGATCTATAGACTAGCTACTTAGACTCCCCCTCTTCAATATTCATATTTATTGGGAGTCTCCAACTTAGACTCCCCCTCTTCAATATTCATATTTATTGGGAGTCTCCAAGCTGAATGGATCAGAATAATATATGCTCTGATGTAGAGTAATCTTCCTCTTCATCTATGGATTCATCATTTTACTTTTCATCCTCTTCCTGAATTCTGGCGTTCTTTCCATTTTCTTCCTGAATTATGAAATGTTTCTCTTCATCCTCTTCTTTGATTTTGACATCTTCCTTTTTTCCTGTAGATTCATCATGATCTTGCACTGCTACAAATATTGTGAGTATGATCTCTGGGACCTGGTTTCATTCACCTTCTCTTTTTTTTTTCATTTCTTCTCCAAACCTTCATGTATCTGACATCAATGTTTTCCTTCATGGGAGGCTCTATAACACTTATGCAATTTCAAGCTATGTGACCATAATTGTGACATTTGTAACATTAATATTGGAGAGAGCCACATAATCATCTCTTGTTTGAACATTTGTTCCATATGCTCTGCAATCTACAACTTTATGTCCAAAGTTAGTATATGTAAAACAATGACCCAAAAATAAAATTTGATACCTAGGAGTGAATGATCTTCTTTATGGTGTGGTCCTTTTGAATTTATTCCTTGGTTGAACACAATCTTCTCTTTGGTTATTTCCTTCACAATGATTGAAGTTTCCTTGCTTCCTAAATGTAGAAGGTATTTTTTATTCATTCCTCTCTTACACTTGTTGACCATGATTCCTTCCTTTGACAACTTATGCATAACTCTTTTGGTATGTTTCTTTCTTCATGGAGGTTGAACCTTCCTCAAAATGAACATTCTTGTATCCTAGTTCATATTTGTCACGGTATGGCCTTTGACTGTTGATAATGTTTTCTAACACTCAAGAACTTTTCAAGTTCTTACTGAGCTTGTTGACTTCAACTCTCAATGTCACGACTTCATTTTCAAGATTCTCACACTCTTTTCCTTTCTTTATCATCTGCATCTACATTACTTATTTCATTCTCTTTCCTTCGTCAATTTGAGTTTTCAAGGACATTATTTATTCTTTGAATGATTTGTTTTTCTTTCTTTCTTTCTTCAACTCAGTTAAATCAATGATTAATTCTTCCTCAATATCTACTTCACCCTCTTCTTCATCACTTTCAAGAGTTCTTTTCTTAGTTTTGGTAGCCATAAATATTACTCTTTCTGAATCATTATTTCTTTCATCATCTTCATCAGATGAGGAACTATCTTCTCTTGAGTAGAGATTTTTCTTGAAGACTTTCCTTTTATCTCCTTTCTTGTTTCCCCTTTTATATTTCTTTTTTTCTTGGGATCTTCTTATTCATCACTATTTTTTGACTTCTTAGAATAAGGACATTTATTTCCAAAGTTACCAACTTTAACACAATTAAAACATTTTAAGGGAAGCATACCTTTACACTTGTGGTTCGTATATTCAACTTCCTTATGAAGTTGGCTACTTCTTTGTCTTCTTCTGAATCATCGATGCAGCTGCAATTTGACTTTGACTCGTTCTTTTTCTTCTTATTTCTCTTCTTGGATGATTTGAAAGTTTCTTTCTTCTTGGATGGGTTCTCCTGTTTTGTTCTCATTTCATAAGCTATAAATATTCTATGTAGCTCATCCATGCTTAGCGTATCAAGTTCTATTCTTCTTCTAGGGTTGAAATATTAGGATCAAATATCATTGGAAGAGACCATAGTATCTTCTGAATAATCATAGATGATTCAACTTCTTATCCCAATCCTTTAATTTCATTTATTGTTTCATCAACTTGTAAAATGTAAGTTGCAATGTCTTCATCTTCCTTCATTTTCAACTGCTCAAATTGACCTCTGTAAGTTTGAAGCTTGGCCTCCTTGAATTTTTCATCTCCTTTGTAAACATTCTGAAGTTTGTCCCGAATTTCCTTTGCAGAATAACAATGCATAACCTTGACATATATTGAATCAACCATACCATTCAGGATAGCATTTTTATCCCTTGAATTATTTTGACCGAGTTTCTTTCCATCACTATCTATTGGGGGAGTCGAAGGATATTTGTATCCTTCTACTATTGATTTCCAAACATCAAATCGATGTGCTTGTACATATGTTTTCATCCTTCTACTTCAAAAAGAATAGTTATATCCATCAAACTGTGGTACTCCAATCTTAGTGTGCTCCATGATCTTCCTTCTAGTGATTAAATTGTTTCCTTGAAGGACTAGCTCTGATACCAATTTTTGGAATACTAAGAGGGGGGGTGAATCAGTATGATCACCTTTTACCACTTTCAATCACAATATATAAACTTCAACTCTATCATTAGTATATCATTTATGATTTCATTCTATATATCATGAACATATAACAATTAGTAGTACAATTCAACAATATCACATCAGATACATAGTACACTAGAATTTATGTGGAAACCCAAATGGGAGAAAACCACAGAATGATTTCTTATGTATATCAAGAATACTGCCAGTATCATCAACCAACCTGTCACTTTCACTCTGTCACATCAACATGTACCTGATGATCAACCAATCATAAAACCTATCAATGTCCCTATCACCATTATTATCATTGTCATTGTCATTGATATATCATCATCAACCAGCTATAACCAGATCCACTCACATGGATGTAAAAACCATCAACATACAATGTACATCAGCCATGTACCATAACCTGTACCATACCATGTACATCAACCATGTACCACACCTGTACCATACCATGTATATTAACCATGTACATCAGCTTGTACCATACCATGTACATAAACCTGTACCATACCATGTACCAAGATCAAGAAGTGCCTTTAACAATGTACCATATCATCATCAACTCATGAACCAAAACATCACCAAGATGTGTGTCAATATCACCAATAAATTACCATAATATAATCCAAGTGTAGGTACCATAACATCACTGATCAACCATATGCCTTAATCAAATACTAAAACCATGTACCATGTACTAAGCATCAACTATGTACCAAGATATGTGACTCAAACAAGCACCAAAGAATGTGCCATATACTTATTCCACCATATACAATAGGATATCATCAATGAAGTTCCTCAAGCATGTGATAATATCACCATGACATATACCAAACCAAATACTAATATAGCCAAGATATGTCTCTAATGTACCATGAAATCACCAAGATATGCCTCAACCATGTACCACAACATCCAATTCATTTACCTCAAACATGTGTCATATCACTCATGATCTTCCTCAAGAATATACCATACATCAAACCATATTCCAAGTATCCAAGATGTGCCTAAAGGAATATACCAAAACTCACAATGCATGTACCTCAAACATGTGTCATAATCTCATCAAGAAGTGCCTCAAACATGCATAAATATAACCAAGAAATGTACCTCATACATTTACCAGAAATATGTCTAAATACATGTACATAAGATGTGCCTCAATCATTTACCAATGTCTCAAAAAGATACCAAAGACATGCCTCAAGCATGCACCATAACATCACCAACATGTAACCCTGAAAACATGCATATAGACATACCTTTAAACTTGTAGATAACATGATACAATATTTCATACCTATATCTCTTCCTCATCCTCAAAAACCTGGCACTAGCATCCTCCTACATATTTTCCTTATCCTCGTGGGACTAATATTGTCCTCATGTAGGGCCTCGCATGACGAGCACTAATTGATCTGCAAGGGTGCCTCGCAGGACCCTAGTAGTTTGACCCATAGGGGTCATCCAAACTAGGGTTTATCAGAAAATCCTCACTCTCCTCTATAGTCCCGAAACTTTTGTTTTCACACTTCCTTCGTTCCCTTAGACTTACTACCTCAGATTCTCCAAATAAATCACGTGTGCTCACATAGAATATATTCAATAAATTTGTTTGTGTAAGAATGAGAGGATTATTTTTGTGTATTTATACCTTTCCTAAGTAAATTCTCTCCTTAAATTCAGGACTTCTTGTTACAACCACTTTACCCTTTAGTTAATGACTTGTAACTATTTAGGGGCTTCTTAACCATTCTTTGGGGATTCCAACTTCATGAGAGAATAACTCCTCAACCGTGAGGAACCACGTGGTGTACCACCTACCATTGGAAATGACATGACGAAGACTATCCATCGATGAGGGTTTTGTATGTACATGAAGTGTTCTTAAACCTCATTTTCCTTAGTCAACTTCGGTCATCATGACCACACCTATGGTTTTCTTGTAGACTTCTTCAAAGGGTCTTCCCATGAGGTCCATTATTAAAGCTATGCCATAAGGGGACCACTTTGGAGACTTCTTCAATTATACCCAATGCTTCTAGAGGCTTCTAGACTTCCTCTAAAGTTGACATCAATGACAATCAATTTTCCAACAAGAATTTCCTTTGTTGCACCATAGGTGAGTAGATCTCAAGCTCTAGAATCAATCATTATCTATTCCTAGCAACTTCTCTCTCCATCCCATAACCAATTCCAATCACCTATCATCATATATCATATATATATATGCTCTAAACAAGGAAATGAGAAACTCAAAAAAGGTTCTTTCCATCACCATGACCAACCTGTGTGCCTCCAACACCATGAGGTTCTCTTTCCTTGTGAAAATGGCAACAAGATTTGGATCTCTAATGATCTAATCCACCTCACAGTCTTCATCAATCAAATTAGTACACTTCCCACTTTCCACATGCACATATTCATTTCCTCGATCACCAGTAGATCCATGAATAAGCATATTGATTCATTGTGTCCATGATCAAACTCAACCCATACCATTAGGTATCCCAACATGAACAAACTTGTGTAGAAGGGATTGCACACATTTGGGCACATGTAACCACTACAAACCTAGGACATACCCATGATTAATAAAAATATTGGGCCCCTGTGCATTGAAATCAACCTCCTGGACAGTTACTGGATATTATCTCCAACAATTATAAACTCTCAGATCCAAAGTAACAAGTGAAGTTTGAGAACCTCGACTTCTAGGAACTCAATATTCACAACTCTAGGTAGGGATACAAAATATGTGGTTTTTTCATCTAAGTTAGTGGATGTCAAGCCAATATTTCATGGTAGTGATAATGGGTATTACACATTTTTTTATTATTGAAATATCCGAAAGATCGTTAGTCTCCACATGGGCCTCTCCATGATGATACACATTTCTAGTTTGATATGTTCTCCATGATTATGTTGGCAACAAATATCATGGAACAACACCAATAAATGATTCAAATATCCAACAGATCTACTATATGTGTAATTCCTCATGAAAAAACAATGGCATATTGTCTCCCTTGGTGGATCCCAATACCAGACCACTCTCGTGAGAGAGTCAAGGTCTACTAGGCTTTGAAACCATATTAAAATTACAAGCATGGTGAGAGAAGTAATATAATCAATGAAATTAATGACTTGTAACTATTTAGGGGCTTCTTAACCATTCTTTGGGGCTTCCAACTTCATGACCCCACAGCTCCTCAACTATGAGGAACTACGTGATGTTCCACCTACCATTGAAAATGGCATGACAAGGACTGTCCATCTATGAGTGTGTTACCTGCATTTGCACTATACTTTATATCCTTATACCTCAAAAAATTTCGAGCTTCATGACCACACCTATGGGGTTCCTGTAGACTTCTTCAAAACATCTTCCCGTGAGGTCCTTGCTTAGAGATACGCCATAAGGGAACAAATTTGGAGACTTCTCCAAATACACCCATCACATCTATAAACATCAGTGAAAACCACTTTTGTTGCCATCAATGACAGCCAACTATCCAACAACATCAATGATAATCAAGTATCCAACATGAAGGCCTAGAGGTGGTGTAGCTATAAAAAGTTAAAATCCATGAATTATCCTTCCATATGCTCTCCCTAAGGTACTGAGAGAAATGAAATGCTTCTCCATAAGAATGAAGGACCTTCTAAAACACATAATTAATAAATGTCTCACTTGATGGGGGAACACATTTGCGGTGTACTTTACTTTTGATTGCATATGGCACTCAATGTGTTCCTAACTTCAAGTGGAATTTCAATGCTCTTTACTTTCCATTTCCCATAGCACTCAATGTTAGGACCATAATAAAATAAAGGAAAGGGTTTGGAAAATTTTTGCATTGCAAACGAAGGATGCAACACACCCTCCACAAAGACACCCATATTAAATGAGACAATATGAAACCTTGATATGATAAGAACCCCATGCCCAAAAGTATTCCCCCAATCCAACTCATACTCATTACATGATCTAGATAGGGTCTTCTTGGGAAACATTCCTTGACTTGGGGATTGTCTTACTCAATAGGGCACCATGACACCCCTCCCATACCTGAATTGGGAAAAAATTATAAGGTCTTTGAGAATTTGTTTAATTTTAAAAGGGGGGATTTGATTCACATGTTTGGGTGGTTCTTTTATTAAATGTGGCTTGGAATGATTCATGTGATGTGTGTACCCTTGTATGTCTTACTTGTTTGTCTTTGAAGGACTTTGACCACAGAATGGACATTGGACCTCGCATGTGGAAGACCATGGATGATGAATGTTGTACCTAGAGAATAGAGGATGTTGCCTTTGGATGTTCCCTAAAATCATCAAAGGTTGATATTGCACCCTTTCCCACTTGGACCTATGTCATTGGAGGCCTAAAAAGACACACTTCAATCCCTTGACGTCACCTTAGAGCTAGGGTTTGATGGATCACATTGTGGTTTGAAAGGAGGATGCACATGGCATGAGATATTGGCACATTATAAAATGAAATATATCCTTTGTATTCCCAATGGTCTCATCTTGGAGGCTTGAAATCTCACTTCTAGCCTTACGTCACCCTTCTAGGGAATGACGTCACCCTTTTTAGGGTTTTATTTTATGTAAATTTCATTTTTGCAAATTATAAAGGAAAGTTAAAGGGGTCAACCATGTTATGCTTTATTGTTGACATTTTTATGTTGAAAAATAAGTGAAGGTAGCTCCATATAAATATATCACTTTGACATTTCATTTTATCATCACATTTTTCTCACCTTTGTGAGAGAACAAGTATGAAATTTTTTCCTTATCATTGGTTATCTCTCTCTTCTACAAATGTGCCTTGATTGGAAGGTCAAGTAATGGATGTTCTTTGATTCTTTTTGGATGGAATTGTTGCAATTAGGGTTTTATATTGTGATATATTAGTGAAGTAAGTAACTTTTTCCAATATTGTTTCATGCTATTAATGTTTTATGGCGAAATCTACTTGTTCATGCTAGACGTCTTGCTTGGTAAAACCCTAACAGAGTAGCATAAGTGCTTCCTCCTCTCACAAGGAAATCATATCTAGGGTTAGACTCCTAAATCCATAAAGTGATATCACTTTAGGATTTTATCCCTAGACTCTTGATTCTTGACCTAGGTGAAGCTACAAGAAGGGAGAAAAGGTTTCTAGTGCCCAAAAGTGCTTGCACCCTAGAAAATCCCTCTCCTCAATATTCAATATCTAAGGCCCTAATGTGCTAGCACCTTAGAGATTGATTCCTACCTCTTGGTTACATCTAAATCAAGTTCCAAGTTAGTTTTATTTGTCATTGTAAATACTCCATATCCCTTAAAGGCACTAATATTGAAGCTCTCTTATGGTGAAAGTGATAAAAAAAATCTTTATTTTAGTTCACTCAAGCTTCCTACTAACTTTACTAACACTAACTTAAGCTAATTCAATAATAAACTTGTTGTTATTGCAAAATTTTTCTACAACCATATTAACATACTCTAATTTTTTGCATACATTTCTCTAATAGTGGTATAACATGCTAAAAAATTGATTGAAACAATTGGATATTAATCTATTGGATATGAGCTAAATTTTCCTTATGAATTGATGCAATTCCGATCTCTTTTTCTTATCGTTGTTACAAACTTGTATTTGTTTTTATAAATTGTTGTCTTTCTGCAATTTCATAAAATCCATACTAAATTCCATTGTTTAGTGTCTTAAAGATGTATTATTTTCATGATTGTACTTGGAAATCATTATGTGTGTGTGTTTCATAAGTGTTCTTGTTCCAGACCGGTACCCAAACACCTATATACCTCTTAGTTCTCCTTGACCTAGACCTTGACTTAAGTGATCAAGAGAGGGGGCAATAGGCTTGGATAACCAAATTGCTACTTTGATCCCTTGAGGTCACTAGAGAATCCTCCCTTGTGGTGGACCTCCTCCATCACAAAAATAAGGGAATTTCTTACTAAGGCGAAAAATGGTAGGATTTCCTATAGTTACACAGATTTGGGGCTTTGCACAAGTATAAATCATGCGATAATAAGGACCATAGAACTTGGGGGTGAGTTTTTTATAGTGTTTTTTGAGTGAACTTTTCTTATAAGGTTGCAGATGAAGAAACACCTGGTACCCTTCAACAAATTGATGTTATGCATGACCCTGATTTGCTTGTTTATTCATGTGATTCTAATCCATGACTAGATTTTCTTTGAGGGTATGGAGGATGGCCACACTAACTGTAAGAGTGATGTCAACCCCGTGAACCTTGGAGACCCCTAGCATGTATGAGAGAAACAATGATGTATTTTTCCCGTATATCACTTCAAAGGGAGTCATATGAGTGGCAGTATAGTAAGAGGTGTTGTACCACCATTCAACTAGAGGTAATCATTGAGCCCACTAAGTTTTTTTATCAGACGAAATTCACCTCAAATATGTTTCCAAACACTTGTTGACAACTTGTATGTCCATTAATATGGGGAAAATTGATGGTGCTGAGATGCAATTGGGTTCCTTGAATCCTGAAAAGTTCTTGCTAAAAATTGTTGGTGAAATTTGGATCATGTTCGAAGACAATAGAATGAGGCATTCTATGGAGTTTGAATATATTATCCATAAAACAATGATCCACTTTGGATGTTGTGAATGGATGTTGAAGATCAAAAAAATGAGCATACTTGGAAAGATGATCTACTACAACCATGATGCCATATTTATTATCTGGTTTAGGTAGGCCCAAAATGAATTCCATAGAAATATTCATCCAAATAGTAGGTGGGATTGGGAGCAATTGGAATGTTCCTTCAAATTTGACAGTTTCCCCCTTATTGCATTGACATGTATAAAATTCATCCAAAAAAGTGTGGATGTCCTATTTCATACCTTCTTAGAAACAAGAACGTTTGACCCGTTCATAGGTTTTGGTAAAACCTAAATTCCCACCTATGGGAGAAGAGTGAATCTTAGAAAGCGTGATGGATTTAAGGTTAGAATGATTTATTAAAAACAAGAAGAATTTATAGAGAAGATTTTCATTGTGCCAAGAGTACCCTAGAGAAGTTTGAGGATCGTGTTACAATTGTTGTATTATGATAGAAATTTTGGGATCTTGCAGCTATTCCTAGTGAATTTCTTGAAGCCAATCAACTACAATGAAAGAGAGGGAAAAGAGGGACCCTTCATCTTCATATTTCCTTGAAAGAGGAAAGAGAGGGAAAAGAGGGACCCTTCATCTTCATATTTCCTTGAAAGAGTATCAACAAGCACATTTTATTTTCCCTTGTAAATGATTTCATAATCATACCCAAATAGTTTGGTCACCCATTTTTTTTGTTGTGGGGATGAGATTATTTTTTCCATAAAATACTTGAGGCTATGATGATCAGTTTTAATTTGGAATAATTTCCCCAATAGATAAGGAAGCCTTACCTCCTTTACCCCAAAGAAACATTTGGAAGTTTTTGCATATAGTTGTTGCTCCTAGTTGTAGCACATCCTACCTGGGTTGGACTGCACGGTTGGGCTAATCGACTTGACTAATCGGCTTGACTAATTGGCTTGAATGCCATTGAGAGAGTGAATCTATTGTGTTTTCAGGAGATGCCATGGATGCCCTATGATCCCCATGGGAATGAAAGGCCAGGTAAAGGGAAAAGGAAAGCATAATTTCCTTTTCATGTATTAATTGGCCCAAATTTCATTCCGAAATTTGTTCTCTAGTGAAATCCATAGGTCGACCATCTTGCATGAGGAGTTCCCCAATTCCTTTCCGTAATGCATCAAATTCCAGGACAAAAGTCTTGGTGAAGTATGGTAGTGTGAGAATAGGAGTTGTGCACATAGCCTCTCTTAAGGCGTGGAAGGAGTGATCAACTTCAAGTGTCCAACTGAATTCATTATTTTTAAGGAGAGAAGAGAGAGGAGTGGAAATTTTTCCACAATTCTAAACAAACTTGCGATAATATCCCATTAAACCCAAGAAGCCATGA
>CBVK0101802278.1:0-14277 GCA_900067695.1 Picea abies
ACTTTTATAATTTTTCTTCTTGCAAATTAGCAGTTAAAACATAATTGTACATATTAAGAACAATCGAATCATAATCACAATGGACACAAGAGATACCAGATGTTTGTGTAATATTTTGTATAATTGATATGTATATATATGTGAATATAGTAATATGATTTTTCCCAGCACCAACTATTTTGTATCAGCACCAACTGAAGTAAGGAGCATGAACTCCTTGGAGAGCACCAACTCTCAAGAAATACCCAACTTGCCACAAGACCCAGCTTGATGATAGAACGCAGTCTATCTAAATAGTGTTCATATAGTAATTCAACTCTATTAGCAGTGATCCATTATTGAATCAACTCTATTTCATGATAAGAGGTGTACCATAAATGCTCATCACCGCACTTCATCTTCTGTCTAAAATTCATGCCTTGTTCACTTTATCTTTCCTCTGATATCTACACCTTCTTCACTTCTTCTTCCCTCTGATATTCACATGGACCTCAGGTCTGTATCCCCTTCATTTTTCTCCATAGGCCACTCTTTCTCAGTGAGCCTATCTTTTCCACAATAACACCTCTCCAAGTGAACCAATCATGGTTGTATTTATAATTGTTTAGCTCAAAACTTGTTTTAGTTGTTGGGATGACTTGTAAAACAAGTTATAACTAACTTGTTCATTTACAACAACTTTTGGGACCACTTGAGATCATCGTTTTGGGTCTTCAACTTTAAACCTGACATCCCCTTCACTTTCATAAATCAATCACAGGTATGGATCGATTTCCTTCATCTCTATGATTACAGAAATCAAACCATGTTCATATGATCATTGGCATAGAACCACAGGCTTATCAATTTAAGAAACACATTAGATTTTTTCCTTTAAATGTATTTATCATATGACCAATGGCGGTGACCTCACATGAGGCAAGACAATCACTTGATCACTTATCAATTCAATGGTCATGATTCAATCTCCCAATGAGATGGATGATTGTCGAGACTTCAGGACTTTTCCCTTCGAGTCTTCGGGACTTCAAACCTTTCAAATCTCCTGAATACAATTTATCCAAACATATCATATGGTTGACATTTATATCATGGAGCCAGATCAATAGTCATATTCGATCCTTACATCTATCCTTTCATTCCTTAATCCGACGGCCAGGACTTAATAAAGCATTGAGATGGATGGCCATCAATTACTTCAGGACTTCAACTATTATTCTTATGCTATCCTTCCACTATATTTTGATCAATGGTTGAGAGTACACCCGACATTAGATCGACAATTAAGATTTCCTTTGGGTCTTCGGACTTCATAGATTTCAAATCTCAACCCCTTCTTTCCTCTGTACGTCAATCTTTTGGAGTTGTCAATCCAATGACATGTGCCCCTTTTGGATCAATGGTCGATTTCTCCTTTGGGTCTTCAGACTTTGAATATTTCAAATCTCAACCCGTTATTTCCTCTGGAGTGATCACCTGCTGAATAAGTCATAATTGGTGGAGACCGCTTGCTGTTGGTTAATACTTCCACTTACACTATCCTTCCACTATAGTAGATCGATGGTCGAGAATTCTCCTGAAGTGATCTTCAGATCATATGTTTTGTGTCCACTTTGAGACTTCAGCATTTGGGACTTTGGGGCTTTAGGCAAGTGCTAGTAGTAGAACTCCCGAAATAAAACTCCCAGAGTGACGTAACTTACTTACGTCACTTGATGACATTTCACGAGCCAAGCTACTTATGTTATCCTTCCACTGTATTAGATCAATGGTTGATAATGATCCCAAAGTGATCTTCATATCGAACGACTCATGTCCACTTCAGGACTTTGGCATTGGAGACTCCAAGACTTTGGTATTTTGCTAGTGGTGAAACTCCTGAAGTAAAAATCCCAGAGTGATGTAACTTATTTACATCACTTAATGATGTGGCATGATCTGAGTGTCTACCATGTGTTACTCAGATTTGTGATTTTCATGTACCTGAAATGTCAATTTCATCTTGACACTTGTCATTAATTGACTATGCCATGTTTCCTTGCTGACATGGTTTGCTGACGTGGTTTGTCACATGTTCTTGCTGACGTGGCCTGCTGATGTAGATGTCCCATACATCCTTGCTAATGTGGTCTTCCACATGTCCTTGCTGATGTGTTCTACTAACGTAGATATCCTAGATATAATGGTCATTGTATGTTCTCTAGATCCAATGGTCCTTATTCATTTCAAATTTTCAACTCTCCAGGCTTCGTGTTTTTCAAATCTCAAACTAAAGAATTTGAAGTGATATTTCTTCAAAGCTTAACTTCCTCGCATATTTATACCTGAACTAAATGTTGTTCGTCGATCATGATCCTATATCGATGGCTTGATCTGTCTACAATGCAAATCTTCTAGCTTATCATTTCCTTCCACTTAGGATGATCCAACGACTAATTGAAATTCGCATAAATGAGATCTCAGATCTTTTACCTCGCTTATCCTATCCTTCCACTTGAAAATGATCTGATGGTTGATGGGAATTAGGGTTTGATCTGAAGGCTGGTGATTACTTGGATAATCAAATTCTCAAACCTTTATCCCTACTTATCCTATCCTTCTACTTTAAAATAATCCGACGACTGATGGGAATTCGATTTTGATCCGACAGCTGACGGGTATTCGGATAATCAAATTCTGAACTATTTTGCCCTACTTATCCTATCCTTCCACTTAAATTGATCCAACAATTGTGAAGACACTCTAAGAAGATCAAATATCAAGGATGGATGCAGAACCACAACTTGTGAGTGATTTAACTCATCACCAAAACTCCACAATTTGAAGTTGTGCGTTGTTAGTGAGTCAACCAAAATCATCAATCTTTGAAGCTATAATATCTTATGGTCCTGACTAATTGTAGGATTGGAACTAGCGTGATATTTAATTCTCCTTTCGATCTCCTCAATATATCCTTGTCATTGATCTGGCGATTGCGCATTCGAAAGTCACGACTTAATCTTGCTTAAACTAATCGTTTGTTGGATCAACCACTGTCATAGATATTCAAGTCTATGAGATCTGACGATCTAGACCAATTGCAGGATTGGAACTAGTGATTCATTTAATTCTCCTTATGATCTTCACAATTTATCCTTTCCATTGATCTAGTTTTCATATCCAATGATCACGATCCTCCAAAGGTCCTCAAGCCCACAGTCACTCATATGAATGACGTTCATTATATGAGATGATCAACACCATCAATTTCTTGATTGGACGATTGTTGAAGCTTCTCACCTTTTCCTATGCATTGGTCGACTTCTCCATATTTCCATCGATCTCGATGACACTTTTGCAATGCGCTCTTCCTTTTGATATTTGATCTTCATTTGCTTATGTACAACATTTTTCCTTCTGAGATTTGATCTCTGCATGTTGTTCGCTCCTCCTCATGAGATTATTCTTTTTATCTATACATATTGTTTGACATATTTTGCTAACTGATATACTTTTAAAATCAATGACAATCTCATCTCTAGTAAATCACAATTACAATTATGTTGAACGGGATAGCCTAACTGAGAGGGAGGGGGATGAATTAGTTATATAAAATTTCTTTCTTTTCTTTAGAAAGATTACTTAATGAATACAAATTATGCCTTTTACTATCTATCTTGCTGCAAATCATTCAAATCAATTAACATGCACTCATATAAATAGACAATGACACAAATATTTTCATGAGGAAACACAAAAGGGAAAAACCTCTTCTTCTTATGAATGAAAGGCAAGCTCCAACTTCTCTTTACATTCTTATTTTATCTGATCTACAACCCAGATGAGGTTGCTACCTTTGTTTCTCCAACACCTACTAAATGGAATCTACAACTCCTAGATGTACAAGCACCAACTTGTATAGAAGACTTTTACAGTCTCCCCTTGCTCCTCCCTACCACCCTGATAATGTTGTTCTATCACTAAGAATTTGAAAACCAACTTGTTGTCTTCTCTGTCAAATGATTAAGCATTTAAATGATTCTTTCATACGCACCTTTGATCAAATCAATTAATACCATCACTATTATAACTAATCTTTAACATTCATACATACCTCTGAACCTTCTGTTTAAAGAACCTTTGGACATGACTACCTTCAGTCACTCAACCCCTGTGTTTTCCATATCTGAATCTATTCTTTGATCAAACCCTCAAAAAATAAGGTCTTCAACACATATCATATAAGAATAAATAAATAACTTATCCTCTACATATTTTTCTTATTCAAGTTATTTAAGATCTATTCATTCATTTTGTTTATAAATTAAAACAATTACACCTGTGAACATAATTTGTTGCATGAGAAGTTTCCTATGCATGAATCCTCTGGACCTGTACCTCTTTAATTCATCAATTTGTGCATATGTCTTCTCTCCTTAATGTTTTCTCTGTCTTCATCATTTCTTCTCACTGTCTCTGTATATTTTTATTTCTATTCATTTTAATTTATATATATATAATGAATTTCCTCCTCTATTTCCAAGAGCAATGACTCATCATTGTTTTAGCATTACAAATATATACACCTCCTTCTCTGTACATTTAGAGCGTACACTAGAACCCTCAGGATTCGAAGATTAGCTACAATAATTGAATAACTACCTTACAGTGATTATCATTGGCCAAGGCATCAAGAAGAATAGTAGCCACATGACCAATTTAAATATTTAACCAGCACGATTCAATGAACATACATTTGTTTTGACTTTTTAGCATAGAATAACCCTCGAGCACTTTGGAAAGACACTTGTGCTAAACCATAGGACCATACCACATAACTAAGCACCTATTGGAAAAAAAGAAGTGTTCTTTGTGTACGGGCCTCCAAAAAGAGATGAAATAATATGCTGCCACATGTTCTCCAAGGCACATCCATTAGAAACTTGAGAGTTGATTTAAAGTGCGCTTGTTCAATTGGGCGATGGATTGTGAATCGTTGGATCCCATAAGAATTGATTGAAAATATGTGGACCATTGATTACTTTTCATTTTTAATACAGGTGTTGGACCCGCATATTAAACCTCTAACCAACCAACAATTTGGCAGCACTTTTAGTCATTTGCATATGTGCCAACTTTAAACCTCTGCCAAGTTCTCTGCTAAGTGTTGATTGCCCAATTTCATTTCATGCAATGAATCTATCTGTTTTTTATGACAGTGTTGTTGTACTCACAGAGATGATGGCATAAATTTTTCCTCTATCTCTATTCCATCATAAACACACAAGAGACTCATATACAATTTCCTTCATCTTTCACATAGGTAGACACCTTAGACACCTTGTCAATGATTTATTTGAGTTTGACATTATTGACAAAACCAAACCCTATGAAAACTGACCAACAAACTCCCCCTTTGGCATTGATGGCAAACTTTAAATATCTTCTCCCCCTTTCAACATCTATGGCAAAGGAATCAACCATACTCCCCCTGAGCAAAGAAAACCACCTGTAAAGATGTATCATTTCAGCAACAACTCCCCCTATCAAAATAGTCAATAAACTTATGCAGTCTGATAACCAATTTGAAAGAAAAAAATAATTATTATGAAGCTCTGCAATCTTTGAGAATGAAATGAAATTACAGAGGGTAAACCCCCAACTAATCCCTGAGACTTTCAAATTGAATTTTAGGTAAAGGTTTAGTAAATACATCTGCAATATGATCCTTTGTGCCAACATATTCCAGTTTAATAACATTAGACATAACCGTCTCTCTTAGAAAATGAAATTTGATGGGAATGTGCTTTGTTTTTTAATGCTTAACATGATTTTTAGAAATACTAATTGCACTGGTATTATCATAGAAGATAGGTATAGGCTCATCATAATGAATATGTATATCTTCCAGCATTTGTTTCATCCATAGAACTCAAGTGCAACAATTTGCAACTGCTATGTATTCTTCTTCAGTAGTAGAGAAAGACACTGCTAATTGCTTTTTACTTGACCAACTTACAAGACATCCTCCATGAAAACATGTTGCTCCACTAGTACTCTTCTTATCATCAACACAACCTGCTCAATCAACATCAGTGAAAGCATATAAATCAAGTTGATTACCTGTAGGATACCACAAACCATACTCTGCTGTCCCCTTAAGATATCTGAAAATTCTTTTCACTGCAAGTAGATGAGAATTTTATGGTGAAGCCTGAAACCTGCCAAATTGACAAATTGCATGCATGACATTAGGTCTTGTAGTTGTAGCATAAAGAATACTACCAATCATAGATCTATAAATTGTATGATCAACATCTTCAGTATCATCAAACTTACTTAATTTACAGCCAATAACCATGGGAGTGCCAACTAGTTTAGAATCTTCCATGTGAAATTTCTTAAGCATTTCATTGATATACTTGGTTTGAGAAATGGAAATACCTTTATCAGATTGAGTAATTTGCAAGCCTAAGAAAAACTTAATTTCTCCTAGCATGGACATATCAAACTCTTTCTGCATACATTTAGCAAATTGTTTACTGAGCCTATCATCATCACTATAAAAAATGAGATAATCTACATATATCTCAATAATGATCAAGCTATCATTTTCTTCTTTAATGTAAAGATTACTATCAGTGTTACATTTCCTGAATCCTTGCTGCCTCAAGTAATTGTTAAGTCTAGAATACCAAGCCCTTGGTGCTTGATTTAGCCCATACAATTCCTTTTTCAACCTGTAAACATAATGGTTTGCTTCTTGTACCTGAAAACCATCTGGTTGTTCCATATATACTTCTTCCTCTAAATCTCCATTCAAAAATGCATACTTTACATCCATTTGGTAAACTTTAATGTGTTTAGAACTGGCATAAGCTAGAATTAATATAATGGATTCCATTCTTGCAAAAGGAGCAAAAGTTTCTCCATAATCCATTCCTTCTACCTATGCATACCCTTTACAAACCAATCTAGCCTTATTTCTAGTTATTTTACCTACTTCATCCATCTTATTTATGAGAACCCATTTAGCCCCTATGAAATTCTTATTCAAAGGTCTTGGAACCAATTCCCATGTCTTATTCTTTTCTATTTGACTAAGTTATTCATTCATTGCTTTCATCCAGTATTCATCTTTAATTTCTTCTTCAATACTTTTGGGTTCAATCAGAGAATGTAAAGATACTTGTTCATGAGTTAAAGTGGATTCTTGCCTTCTGCTTCTTGTTCCAACACCTACATTTATGTCACCAAATATCTATTCTTTAGGGTGATTTTTTTGTATTCTCTTGCTTGGAGTCTTTGATGGAGTCATTCTTTTGGATGGAGTTGTTCCCTGTATCAAAGTAGGAATTAATTGTTCACTATGAACAACCTTGGTTTCTTCTATTTCACTTACCTTGTCATCCATTTTATTCTTGTCATATATCTCATACATTTTATGATTCTTTTGTTTAGATTTGGACTTCAAAAATGAGGACTCATCAAACTTCACATCTATGGCTTCAACTATTTTGTTCAATCTGAAGTTGTAACATTTATAAGATTTCCTTGAACAGGAATACCCAACTAAAATACCCTCATCTGTTCTAGAATTCACCTTTCCCAAATGCTTGTCAACTCTTTTGATATAACATTTACTTCCAAAAATTATGAAATGTTTAACACTAGTTGGTTTGCCTTTCCATAACTGATAGGGTGTCTTAAAATGATTATTTCTTGGCAAGTTTCTATTCAAAATGTGAACAACAGTATGAACATCTTGAGGCCACAATATATTACTTAGTTTAGATTCATTGAGCATAGTTCTAGCCATCTCCATAACAGTCCTATTTTTCCTTTCAACCACTCCATTTTGTTGAGGTGTTTCAGTAATAGAAAAATGTTGTCTTATCCCATTTTCATCACAGTACCTGTTGAATTACTTAGACACACAGTTCATATTCCAACTATCCTATATGATTGATCATTTCCGAAGCCTGTACCTTCTTTTCCTTCATCTAGTTCAACAAAGATTTGTTTTCTACCTGTCATATGCTTTGAACATCCACTATCCACAACCCATTTTACTTTATGTTCTTCTTGTAGAGCTATAGTGCATTTTTCAGTGTTCAGATTTTCACTTTTATTTTTCCAATATTTGGTTTTCAGATCTTTGTAAGTAGGTTCATTAAATTTTTGAAAACTCATAGGACAATTTCTTGACACATGCCCAAAGTTTTTACACTTATAACATTCAGTCTCATATCTTAAAGTGTCAAATCTGTTGTAAGAGTAGTTTATTTTGTTTTGACTAGTTTTACTATGTCCTCTTCCATATTCAAAATTAGACCTTTCATGAATGTTATGTGCATTTATCTTTCTTGAAAAACTATTGAAAAATGCAGCCTTATGTCCATACTTATAACAAAAGAAATATTAGCCTTCAAACATGTTTTGATGTCTGCTAGAACTTCTTCTATGCACTGTTGAAGCCTGATTCTCTTCTTGCCTTTCTGATTCCATCTTCTTGCTAGTAATTTTCTCATGATTATCCTTTGTACCTGCTTTCTCAACACTTGAACTAGAACATCCATTAGTTACTACAGATTTATAACCAATTCCAGTCTTATCATATGTTGATCTTTGACTACAAATAATTTGATCCAACACTTGAGAACTATGATTCATGTTATTTTCTTGTACTTTCTTTCTTAATGAGACTACTTCAATTTATAAACCTTCATTTTCCTTATCCTTTTCTGCAAGCATTTTAGTTAGAGCTTCTTCAGTCACTCTAGCCTCTTCTATTTTAATATTTAAGTCAACTAACATGATTTCAGTGCTCTCAATCAAACCATTTGATTTATGTAATTCAAATTCTAGATTCTCAATTTCTCTTTTAAAATGTTTGCATTATCTTCTCACTTTTCTTAATTCACTTAAAGAACTTACTAGTTCAGCTTCTAGATCAACTTCACCTTCTTATTCTTCACTAGACTGATCATCCTAATTTTCTATAGCCATAAAAAGTTGTACATATGAACTATCATCACTCTCATTAGATTCTGAAATATCATTGTCATCTTTTATATACAGGCTTTTCCTTTTGTAAGTATTTCTTTGAAAAAACTTCTTATGTCTATTCTTGAATTCCTTAGGTTTTCTATCAGTGTCTTCTTCATTATCAGAATGTTTATTGAAAGGACACTTAGAAGAAAAATGTCTTATTCTACCACAACCAAAACATTTCAGAGTAAGCTTACCTTTATACTTGCAAATACCTCTTTTCATATTTTTAACAAAATTTGCTTCTTCCACATCTCCTCATGACTGTTGATTTCCACTTCAATATTTTTATTATCTTTCTTTTCTACCTTGAAAGCTACTTCTTTCCTGAAAGAATTCTCACCAGAGGTTCTCATCTCATATGATGTTAGTATTCCATGTAATTCATCCATTTCTAAACCATCAAGATCTGTTCTTTCTTCTAATACAAACATCTTTGAATCAAATATTGCATGAAGTGATCTAAGTACCTTTTGCACAATAATATTATTTTTAATTGTTTCTCCTAGACCTCTCATGGTGTTAACTACTTCATCAATATGAAGAAAGTAGGTAGCTATATCTTCATATCCTTCCATTTTTAGACTTTAAAATTGACTTTTATATGATTGTATCTTAGCACTCTTTATCTTAGTGTCTCCTTCATATACTTTTTTCAATTTATCCCATATTTGTTTTGGTGATGTACAATGCATAACTTTAACAAATTCTGACCCTGCTAGACCTCCTAGTATTGCATACATAGCTTTGGAATTACTCTCATAGAGTCTCTTACTTGTAGCATCTATTGGAATGGTTTTTGGGGAATTATATTCATTTAGTACATCCTGCTAGATATCTACTCCTTGAGTCTACAAAAACAACTTCATTCTGATACTCCAAAAGGCATAATTATGACCATCAAATAAGGGTAATCTATGTTTTGTGAATTCAGATTTCTTTTCCATTATGATTGATCAAAACTTCTAGTGGTTAAAATGAGTTCTTGAAGTAACCTACTCCAATACCAATTGTTGAATAGGATAGCCTAACTGAGAGGGGGGGGGGGTGAATCAGTTATATAAAATTTCTTTCTTTTCTTTAAACATATTACTTAATGAACACAAATTATTCCTTTTACTATATGTCTTGCTGCAAATCATTCAAATCAATTAACATGCACTCATATAAATAGACAATGACACAGATATTTGAATGAGGAAACCCAAAAGGGAAAATCCTCTTCTTCTTATGAATGAAAGGAAAGCTCCAACTTCTCTTTACATTCTTATTTTATCTAAGCTACAACCCAGATGAGGTTGTTGCCTCTGTTTCTTCAGCACCTACTGAATGGAAGATACAACTCCTAGATGTACAAGCAACAACTTGTACATGATACTTTTACATTCTCCCCTTGCTCCTCCCTACCACCCTGATAATGTTGTTCTGTCACTAAGAATCTGCAAACCAACTTATTGTCTTCTATGTCAAATGATTAAGCATTTAATCATTCTTTCATAAACACCTTTGATCAAAGCAATCAATATAATCAATATTATAACTAATATTTAACATTCATACATACCTCTGAACCTTCTGTTTAAATAACCTTTAGACATGAATACCTTCAGTCACTCAACCCCTATGTTTTCCATCTATGTCTACAGATTCATATCTGAATCTATTCTTTGATCAAACCCTCACAAAATAAGGCCTTCATCACATATCATATAAGAATAAACAAATAACGCTATCCTCTACATATTTTTCTTATTCAAGTTATTTAATATCTATTCATTCATTTTGTTTATAAATTAAAACAATTACACATGTGAACATAATTTTCTGCATGAGAAGTTTCCTGTGCATGAATCCTCTGGTCTTGTACCTCGTTAGTTCATCAATTTGTGCATATGTATTCTCTCCTTAATGTTTTCTCTGTCTTCATCATTCTTCTCACTGTATTTGTATATTTTTATTTCTATTCATGTTAATTTACAGATAAAATGAATTTCCTCCTCTATTTCCAAGAGCAACGGATCACTTATCATTGTTTTGGCATTACAAATATATACACCTCCTTCTCTGTACATTCATAGAGTACACTAGAACCCTTAGGCTTCGAAGATTTAGTTACAATAAATGAATAACTACCTTACAATGATTGTTATTGGCCAAGGCATCAAGAGGAACAATAGCCACATGATCAATTTAAATATTTAACCAGCACCGTTCGATGAACATATGTTTGTTTTGACTTTTCAGCATAGAATAACCCTCGAGTGCTTCAGCAAGACACTTATGATAAACCATAGGACCATACCACATATATAAGTACCTATCGGAAAAATGAAAAAGTGCTCTTCATATATGGGCCTCCAAAAAGTGATGCAATAATATGTTGCCACATGTTCTCCGGGTCACATCCATCAGAAACTTGAGAGTTGATTTAAATTTTTCTTGTTCAATTGGACGATGGATTGTGAATCATTGGATCCCATCGAAATTGATCGAAAATATGTGGACCATTGATTACTTTTCCTTTTTACTATAGGTGTTGGACCCGCATATTAAACCTCTAATCACCCAACAATTTGGCAACACTTTTATTCATTTGCATATGCGCCAACTTTAAACCTCTTCCAAGTTGTCTGCCAAGTGTTGACTGCCCAATTTCATTTCATGCAATGCATCTATCCTTTTTTTATTACACTATTTTTGTACTCACATAGATGCTAGCATAACTTTTGCATCTATATTTATTCCAACATAAACACACAAGAGACTCATATACAATTTCCTTCATCCTTCACATAGGTAGACACCTTAGACACCTTCTCAATGATTTATTTGAGTTTGACATTAATGACAAAACCAAGCCCTATGAAAACTGACCAACAAATCCATTATAAAAAAAAATCATCACATCGACTGTTGACATCAATGACAATATGTCCAACAATATCCCCTTTGTCATTGAGGGACACCCACTAACTTCATATACAAAACTCCCCCTGTGATGATGCTTTCCTCTTATGATTTTTTCTCTTCCCCTTTGACATCAATGGTAAGAGGTTTTTCCTCTTGTGGTAAAGATCTGTATGTTACTGACCAGAATATGAACTTGGGTAGCTCTTCCTACAATCATGTAATTCCTCCCATAACTGAATGAGTCCCCCTCTCAATATGCTCTCTCTCTACTTCTAAATACTCTCCCCCCTTTGTTTCTGAAAAGGTAGCTCTTCCTGACAAGGTTTCTTCCCCTATTAATTTACTGACTTCTTATCTCAGTTGATTGGTATCTTTGTGTTTCAAATGAGTAGTATTCTTGATACCAATTTTTGTAGTGATCAAGTCTTTTAAAAACTTAATATAATTACTTTCTTATTTTCTAACCAAAATACTTCCCCTGATTTTTTACTGACTATTCTCCCCCTTTGTTTCTAAAAGGGTATCTTTTTCTGACAGGGTCTCTCCTCTTGTTATCTCTACAAGATTTCATGTACATCATTTTTTACATCAGAATGTTGTTATTTCGGATGTCGTTGTCCTACTAGAGCATTGTGCAATTGTAGCTCATATTTTTCAAACAACCCTTGGATCTTCCCATTGATTCTCATAAATCTCTAACCAGATGTATCCATCTTTATCCAATATGATTCTTTATTGTACATTGCTCTTAAAGTTGTCTGAGAAATTTTATACTATGTTTGTTACATGACTGACATTCTTTTTGCAGCAATCAAATTCACTCATGTTCACTTGTTCAGTCTTTGCTATCCACATCCATGAGTGTCCTAGTTTCTTGAACTTTGTTCTCTGATCATCTATTATTGCAACTTCATTTTTATTCCATGTTCCTTTTACTCCTTTTTTCGTACTGTATGAAGCATTTCACATTGACTGTTTTCTTGAGTTCCAACAGTTATGGGATTTGTGGCCATATCCACCACAACTATAGCATCTAATAGTGTAACAATGTGTAGCAATATGTCCAACATGATGGTAGTTCCAAAATCTTATACTATTGTTGAACCTACCAACTTGTTTTCTTCCATGATGCATACAGTCCAAGGCTTTATGACCATATTCATTACAAGAAAAACAATAACTGTTAAAAAAACTCTCACACCTTCTTTGATTCATCCATGTGTCTCTCTTCTAAACTTGCTTTGAGGTGTATGAGTAGACTCTGGATGTCTTCCTTGATCTGATCTTCTAAATTTTTGTAGTGTTGCTTTCATTTCTTGAACATGAAGAACCTGAGTCATACCTTCTTTCAATTTTTACAAATGAAGGAGCCGTGTCAGAGCTGTTTTCATCCTTTACAAATGAAGGACATATGTCAGACCTATTTTCACCCTTTACAAATGAAGGACCTGCATCAGGTTTCTTAGGAGTAATGATTTCTTCCTTGTTGTATCCAAGACCATATTTATCATTTGGTGATCTATGGCTATCCAAGAACTCATCCAGGGTCATGGAGTTGTTCATGAACTTGATTTGGGTGTTTGAATTCTCAACCTTCTTTCTGAGATTCACAACTTCTTCTTCCAACTTATGATGTTATTCTTCCTTTTTGTTCAACTAGTTCCTCACTACCTCCTCTGTTATTTTGGTTTTCTCAAGTTGGATTTTAATAGTGACATTGCTTTCCCTTAGTTCTTTTAGATCTGCAAGGTTTTTTCTTAGTTCATCATCTTCCTTCTTTTCTTATTTTGCTTGACTGGTTTCATTTTTTTAGTCTCTCGATCTCCTCTTCCTTTTCTTTTGTTACATCAGTAACTTCTGTTTTCAATCTTTTGATCTCTTATTCTTGGTTTTCTAACTGAATCGTTTTCTCAAATATGATTTCTTGATTGTCTTTGATCTTTTCTTTTATTTCCAGGATATGCCTTTGATTGCTAAGCTCTTCATCTTCTTCTTCTTTTATTTTACTTGAATAATTTATTTCTTTAACTTTTCGATCTCCTCTTCTTTGTTTTCTAACTGAATATTTTTCTCAGATATGATATCTTCATTGTCTTTGAGCTTTTATTTTATTTACAGGATATGCTTTTGATTACTAAGCTCATCATCTTCCATCTTCTTTTCTTTTACTTGACTAATTTATTTCTTCGTCTTCTCGATCTCCTCTTCTTTTTCTTCTAACTAATTATCCTGCTCATATATTATCTTTTCATTGTCCTTGAGCATTTCCTTTATTTCTAAGATATGTTTTTGACTCTTTTCAATAAATTCTTTAGTGTAGTCATGAAGATAGCTATA
>CBVK0101802279.1:0-12871 GCA_900067695.1 Picea abies
GAAGTAAGGAGCACCAACTCCTCGGAGAGCACCAACTCTCAAGAAAGACCTAGCTTGCCACAAGACCCATCTTGTTGATAGAACACGGTCTATCCAACTAGAGTTCATATAGTAATTCAAATATAGTAGCAGTGATCCATTATTGAATCAACTATATTTCATGATCAGAGGTATACCATAAACGCTCATCACCGCACTTCATCTTCTGTCTAAAATTTGTGCCTTCTTCGCTTTATCTTTTCTCTTATTTATGCACCTTCTTCACTTATTCTTCCCTTTTATATTCGCACGGACCTTAGGTCCACATCCCCTTCATTTTTCTCTGCAGGCCACTCTTTCTTAGTGAGCCTATATTTTCCACAAGTACACCTCTCCAAGTGAACCATTCATGGTTGTATTTATACTTGTTTAGCTCAAAACTTGTTTTAGTTATTGGGTTGACTTCTGCAACAAGTTATAACTAAAATTTTCATTTACAACAACTTTTGGGACCACCTGAGATCATCGTTTTGGGTCTTCAACTTTAAACCTGGCATCCCCTTCACTTTCATAAATTGATCACAGGTATGGATCGATTTCCTTTGTCCCTATGATCATTGGCGTAGAACCACAGGCTTATCAATTTAAGCAACACATTATATTCTTCCCTTTAAATCTCTTTACCATAAGACCAACAACGGTGACCTCATGTGAGGTGAGAGGAGTGCTTATCAATTCAATCGTCACGATTCAATCTCCTGATGAGATGGACGATTGTCGGGACTTTAGGAATTTTCCATTTGGGTCTTCGAGACTTCCAACCTTTCAGATCTCTCAAATACAATTTCAATGAATAGATCAGATGGTTGACATTTATATCACGAAGCTAGATCAATGGTCATATTTGATCCTTACATCTATCATTTCATTCCTTAATCTGACGACCAAGAGTTAATCAACCATTGAGATGGATGGCCACCAATTACTTCGAGACTTCACTTATTATGATATGATCAAACAAATGTACCCCCTCCCAAGCAACTGGGAATACAATGCCTCCCATCCCAAGCAGTTGGGGAAGACAGTTTGAGCCTACCTCCCAACAATAGCCTGACCCTGGCAACAAGAATAATATCCTAGATAATTAATTACTGAAAGAAATTAGATGTCGAGAGAATTGAGGTTCTGAAAGAAAGACAATAAGAGAATGGGGTGGTAGCGGTGTTGTTATCACATATTCAATAGCATTGCCAATATAAAAATCTAGATCGATTGTTGGACCAATGGTTGAATATTCTACTTAATCTGTTGTTTCTCTCTCTACGAATAATGTTTCTCTTCCTCGCCCAAAGAAAGCGAAGCAAAGGGGATACTACACTACCATATTATTTGTTAGCATGACGAGATATAATATTTCCTTTGGTCTTGTAATTAGGGTAGGCTTCGAAATTCTTTCCTTCACACAAAGGTAACAGTATTACTCAAAGGTCAACCCAGGTTAAAAAGAGATGTTTCTTCTTTCTGCGGATTAATAATGCATCATAAATAAGCTTTTGGGGAATTTCAGAGCTCAAATCTAAGTTGAATTATGTCAAATTAGTAAGGACCTTATCGAGAGAAAGGTGGGGGTGGAGGATCTTACCTAAGATATTCTCTTTGAAAGGAAGAAAGATAGGGTGAGGCAACTTAGTTGTTGGCTCAACCATAAGGGAGAGGTATGTCAAGTGATTCTAAAGACCTAATAAGAGGTAGAACTTCCCTACCTCAAATTCCTAGTAAGTTCTTATTCTCGGTAAGGTAAGGAACGAGTATTGCAAGGATACAACTGCAGAATAAAGGAAAGGCATTTGACAATGTTTCCTAATATTTATCAAAGAACAAAGGACATTCACCAAAAGCCCACAACGACACCTCCTGATACAGTTCATTGAAAGTCCACTAACTGAGCGAGGGTTGGTCAATAGAAACTGAAAGTTGGGAGATGAGTGGACAAAGGGGGGAAAACTGATAGTATTAACCAAGCTATGGCTAACCTGAGCACTACACCTAAAGCCCCACCTCCATGTTATTTATCCTACCTCTTCCAGTGTATTTTGATCAATGGTTGAGAGTACACCTGACATCAGATCGACGATCGAGATCTCCTTCGGGTCTCCGAAATTCAGAGATTTCAAATATCAACCCCTTCTTTCCTCCATACGTCAAAATTCTAGAGATATCAATCCACTGACATGTGTCCCTTTCGGATCATCGATTGATATCTCCTTCGGGTCTTCGGACTTCGGATATTTCAAATCTCAACCCCTTCTTTCCTTTGGAGTGATCACTTGTTGATTAAGTCATAAGTGGTGGAGACCGCTTGATGTTGGTTAATACTTCCACTTACACTATCCTTCCACTGCAGTAGATTGATGATCAAGAATTCTCCCAAATTGATCTTTAGATCAGACGTTTTGTGTCCACTTTGGGACTTCGGCATTCAGGATTTCGGGGCTTTGGGCAAGTGTTGGTGGTAGAACACTCAAAGTAAAACTCCCGGAGTGACGTAACTTACTTACTTTACTTGATGACATGTTACGAACCGAGTTGATTATGCTATCCTTCCACTATATTAGATCAATGGTTGAGAATGCTCTCGAAGTGATCTTCATATTAGACGATTCATGTCCACTTCAGGACTTCGACATTCGGGACATTGGGACTTTGGTCATTTTCTGGTGGTGAAATTCCTGAAGTAAAATCTTGGAGTGACGTAACTTATTTACATCACTTGATGACGTGGAATGAGTCGAGTGTCTTCCATGTGTTACTCAGATTCGTGATTTGCATGTACCTAAAATGTTGATTTCATATTGACACTTGTCATTATTTGACTGTGACACGTGTCCTTGCCGACATGGTCTGCCGATGTGGTTTGTCAAATGTTCTTGCTGATGTGGTCTGCTGACGTAGATCTCCCATATATCCTTGCTGACATGGTCTGCTGATGTAGATATCCTAGATCTAACGGCCATCGTATGCTCTCCAAATCCGATAGTGCTTATTCATTTTAGATTTTTAACTCTCCAGGCTTCGAGTTTTTCAAATCTTAAACTGAAAAATCTGAAGTGAGATTTTTTTGAAGCTTAACCTCCTCGCATCTTTATACCCAAACTAAATGTTGTTCATCGATCATGATATTGGATCAATGGCTCGATTTGTCTGTGATGCAACTCTTCTATCTTATCCTGTCCTTCCACTTAGAATGATCCAATGGCTGACAAAAATTTGCATAAATGAGATCTCAGATCTTTTACCTTGCTTATCCTATCCTTCCACTTTAAAATGATCTAACGACTGACAAGAATTCGGGTTTGATCTAATGGTTGACGAGAATTCAGGTTTGATCCGACGGTTGACGGGTATTTAGATAATCAAATTCTCAACCCTTTAGCTCTGCTTGTCCTATCCTTCCGCTTAAAGTGATCCGACAGTTGTGAATATTCTCGAAGAAGATCAACGATCAAGGATGGTTGCAAAACCACAACTTGCGAGTGATTTAAAGATCAACGATCAAGGATGGTTGCAAAACCACAACTTGCGAGTGATTTAACTCGTCACAAAAACTATGCAATTTGAAGTTGTGCATCATTGGTGAGTTAACCACAATCGTCGATCTTCGAGACTATAAGATCTGACGGTCCTGACTAATTGTGGGATTGGAACTAATGCAATATTTAATTCTCTTTCTGATCTCCGCAATCTATCCTTGCCGTTGATCTGGAGATTGTGCATCCGATGGTCACAACTCAATCCGCCTTAATCTGATCGCTTGTTGGATCAACCACAATCGTCAGTATCCGAGTCTATGAGATCTGACGATCTAGACCAATTGTGGTATTGGAACTAGCGAGATGTTTAATTCTTCTTTTGCTCCCCGCAATTCATCCATGTCGTTGATGTGGTTTGTAGATCTGGCAGTCACAATACTCCAACGGTCCTCAAGTCCAAGGTCACTCATATGACCGACGTCCATTATATTAGACGATCGACACCGTCAATTTCTTGATTGGACGACTGTTGAGGCTTCTCACCCTGAGCTTACGATCTCTCTGACTTAGAAGGTTTTCTGAGTGTTCAAGGGTCTCGACCTTTGCTCCTTCTGTGAGTCTTGATGACTCTGGGCATCTAAAAAATATTATCTCTCTTGCACTTTGGCAATGAAGTTAACCTCGACCTTGGTGCACACTTGCGCTCTGCGTGCAACTCTGCGCTATTCCTCCTGAGCTTGATTCCTTCTGCAAACTCACGGATTCTAAGGAATCCTGTGCACGCTCCTTGCTTCCTTCATGATAACCTTTGGTTATTTGGAAAATCCAACTCTCTGCCCTGTGCTCGTCCTCCTAATCTTGTAGACAACAATTTCTCATGGTATCCTGCTTTCCTGTTTGTCGTCATTGCTACCAATATGCCATCGTCGCTGTTGTTCTTGCCATCAATGACAAGCATACTCTGCCTGTAAACATGCCAACAATTATATGCCTTGAAATATTTAACCATAATGCAATATTTCTTGACAATACTTATTGGGTCATGTCTTTTGAAATTTCCCTGGGCTAGCCAGATTCCATCCATTTTCTCTACTTATTTTAGACCATGTTTTGCATTTATCAAAGATAAAGTTCCTAGTGAAATTGGAAAGGATGGGCATTGTTTCTCCTGACTCCTTGACATAATCAATGTCAACATCAACAATATGATATGAAATTTCTCTAAGTGTTAATATGTCTGGAACATATCTAGGTAGGAGATGAGGAGCTCCTTCACATAAATAAATTCTTAAATATGAAAATTCCTCATAAATAAACTAATCACCAATTTATTTAATAACATTAATAGATTCATGAGTAAATCTAGGAGTTGGTTGATTTTTTAGAATCAAGTGTAAAGGAATCATAAAATGGTTAGAGATTCGTAGAATACATGATTACAATTTATTGTCCACATCTTTTAACAGTGCATGTGAACAAAATCTTCAGAATTGGATCAATTCTAATCCATTAGAGGGAATGGGGTGATTGCACAAACAACATCTATTAAATATCTCGACATAAAAAACCCTGGACAATACCTGGGGGTGCTTCCCATGATTTTTTAACCTCTAGCATGATAGTGGCAGAGAGAATGTGAGCTTAGTTGAAAAAGTCTCCTTTGAGAAGCTGGTGGATGAGGGGAATCAAAGTTAATTTCAGTTTAAAACAATCTTTCTCACCATAGAGGTGAGATAACATGGTAGCTACTAGCATAGGGTTTTATTTTTCATAATTTTGAATGCATTGGAGTCATGCCACTAATTTCTTATTAAATCACCCATTTTTATTTCTTCCCCTAGAACTTATTTTTCAATGAAACTCTTCATAAAGTTGTCATTTAAGAATATTGTGGGTGTATCTAATTTATACATGTTGGAAATATATTTTGGTGTAAATGATCCAACAATATTAGGAGAAGAATTCACAATAGTACAAGTGGAAACATCAATGTGAGAAATAATTCACCGTACCATATCATAGTAGGGAAGAACTACTGGTCTGATGCCAACTATCTTACGAAGGCATGACTTCTTGATGTCAACCAAGACGTCAACATCAGATTCGTACTCATATGTAAAGTCACCATCCTCATTGAACTTGTAAATTTTGCTCCACTCCATGTTGTTGGTGGCTTCTATCTTGAAAGAGGTGTTTGAGAAGAATGTTGAATTTGGGTTCTTCTAAATCTCTTCTTCCTCGTCCTTTTTTTTTTCTTTTCCTTTCCTAGTCATTTTGTCGTAGAGGATACCTGTAGAAAGAAAATTTTAGGGTAAGATTTTTTTTGAAAAATAATTAATAGACCCTATTTTGTTAGTTTTACGAATGATACAACCAACAAATACTAACTAGAAGAATAAAACCAGGAAGAGTTTTGTACTTGTAAGAATCCTGAACTTATGCAGCTAAGGTTAATTACCAAACCCAGGGCACTGTATGAATTGCTAACATAGTGAAAGATAATACTACGCATGAATTCAATATTTTTAATGGAATTTAACTCATTACCTAACACTTCAATAAATTCGTTTAATTACCATAAATTGTAGCATTAGAGTTATTAAATAAGGAAAATGTAGTTAATTTATTTGAAAATTCATGGCAATATTCATAACCGGGCACCGACTCATTAGAGATCCCTTAAATTTTAGCTTTAAACAAAAAAAAATGAGGCCTGAGTCGGTTTAATTATGATAAACATTTTGAATTATTGGACCTTAATCTTGTGATTATATTCCTAACTAAAGAACCAAGGAACCATGTTTATTTTTTTGAACACAACACACGTGAGGAGAACCTTGCTCTAGTTTAATCGACACACCACTTCAGCGAGAGTTTATTTATGAACTTTGGAACGCACATGAAGTCCAATCCAATCCAACTAGACAACCAAGGCACTAGCCTAATGGGAGATTGGGACATCGAATATTGGGACAATTATTATAAAGACTAAAACAAAAGCAAAACCTGATCCATCCCAACCGAAAAACTGGGACATCGAACCATCAGGGATCAAGGAGTTTAAAGTGAGATTTTGGAAAGAAGATAATCCTAACCATCATATCACCAAACCATCAGGAAAACTTAGGGGATGAGATTTATTCTTTAGTAATTTTGAATTACGAAGTTTTATTTAGTAAATATTCTAATTGAACCAATCAAGGGTTTAAAAAATTTCAAAAGGCAAATAACAAAGAATGTGAAATCAAAACAAATCGAATTTTTTTAAGGGACCCATTATTATTTATTAAAGAAAAATTAAAATAATGGGTGGTTGTTGTAAGGGTCACAACACAGTCTTACCACCTAAATCAATAGGAAATGAAACGATAATACCATGAGGCCTAAACATGTGTCCATAAAAGGCCTTCAACATGGTGTTGGACGGGTTGAGATTTGGAGAGCCAAGATTTCCAACAAGAAATGGACATGACACATGTAGAGGAATATTCATCAAAAACTATGTGGAAGATGTTTTTCCCATTTACTCTCATTTGAATCTGAAAAGCGATTTGGTGGTAAATCCTATTACAAGCCTGGTCCAAGATGAATGCAATTAAAATAGACTCCAATGGATCAACTCTGCCTATTGCTGACAAAAAATATTTCCACTACGTAGGGAAACTTTAGAGGACTTCTAAAGAAGACATGACATGTATTTGGGTTATGCATTGTGCATCAAAGAACACTCTTGGGTGGGAGAACAAATGTCTCGAAGGATGGATTCTCTATCTAGATAGGGATACCAGGCTGGGAAGAAGTGACTTGAACCTGATTCACAGGACCAACCTCAGGAGTATCATGGTTCATGCTCAAGTTTGCAAATAAATTGTTTGGTCACACATGAGGATATTAGTGGCCAAGAAAGACCCCTCAAATTGATGAGTACTTTCCATGCCCCCTTGTGGAGGGGTAGAAATGGATGCAACCATTTGTTGTGGATGGGGGGGAAATGGATGAGTCAAGATAACAAGTTGTGGGGGAGCCTTTTGTTCGGCAAGGTAATGATGAATCTCATCCATCTTGGGACACTAGTGAGTAGGATGGTTTTCCCCACAAATATTGTAGGGAAAAAGATACTTTTTCTTCTCTTTTGTGCCTTCCGCAATATTTTTTTGGGCTTGAGGGGCTCCACATTCATTATTAAAATTATTCTTTTTATTATTCTTCCTTCCTTGGGTTGTGGAGGATTCTTCGGTTGTGTGGATTGCACCGAATTCACCTCGGAGGGTTGAACGATAACCTAAGCAGTTTGGGTGGTGGGCCTAGTAGCTAGTGGGTTCTTAATGTGCATGTGGCTTAACTATACATCTAACTATCCCATAGATGGACTAGTAACAGAACCAACCACACCATCGACATGGGGTCCTGGGTTTGTCCTACGAGGATATGTTGATGACCTTAGAGAATGTGGGATGATATCATACAATGTGCTAGAATGAGAGTATATCAGGTCTAATTTCTAGGCACATAAGATAGCTTGCTCCTTGGAAGTTTCCCCTGCCATAGAAACATCCTTGGTGATAGATGGCAAGAGGGATTTGGTGAACAAATCCATTAGGATTTGGTCATAAATTTTACCTTTGATCATTCTACATCACCATCTCCACTCATGAATGTGATCTGAGATGTGAGTGAAACTATCTTGACACAAATATATCTACATCTCATTCCCAGTATCATACCTATTGGGAAATTAGAAGTGTGTTAAAAGTTCCATGGCCAAGTCATTGAATCTAGAAAATGAATCACCCTTAAGTTCTGCATACCATTTTGTGACACCTCCTGTCAGAGATGTCCGTAAAATACGTAGTCTAACGCCGTCATCCATCAGAGAGTTGGACAAGCACCATAGGTGATAAGTCATAATATGCATAAATGGGCCTTCTCATGGATTTTCATCAAACTTTGGTATGTTTGATGGTAACTTGGTAGGTATGGACGACCATAGCGGGTCATGGAGAATGGGGTTGTTTTTCAAATGTGACAATTCTAGTAATTCTAAATTCACCAAGAAAGGAAATGAAGTGTTGGAAAAGGAATATTGGGTGGATGTTGAAGCATCTTGTGACCCGAATGGACCCTGAGACCCCCTCCCATATTCGTGTTTCAAAATGGATTCAAAGTTCCAAAAGGGTTAGTTCCTCCTGGGATGGAAGCACTCTTGAGAGAATGAATACCCCTAGGACCGAACATGCTCCTAGTAGGATTGCCTCTAGTAATAAAAGGACTCCCAAATACATTACTACCTCCAGGATCGTACATGCCCCCAAAAGGATTACCTCAAAGGGAAAACATGGACCCTAAAGTTATATTAATCCCCAAACCCTAAATACCCCCATAAAAATAACTTCCAGGACCATAAGTGTGGATAAAATGATAACCAACCAACTGAGCATAATTTCCCTTAGGGGGAGTGCATCTAGGAGCAAAAGTATGACTAGAAGTTCCACTACTCCCTAGGCCATAATTTCCCCCAAAGGAAAATCCCCCAAGAACGAAGGTAAATGTGGAAGGAATAGAGCTTCTAGGTATTGGTGTGCTACCCCATGGGATGTTAAATCCCATAGAAACACTACTACCCCCAGACTAGCTAGGAGCAACCCCAACCAAGACATTCCAATTGAACGAGAAACCAACATTCAATGTTATCGGGATTCCTATATGGATTTCGAAGGTGGAAGAAGTTCCAATTTTGCTGGTAAAACCAAGGATTCCCGCCCACTAGGTGAGGATCCAGATGTGGGCATCACAATAGATGGGATGGGTAAGCTAATGCTAAGTATTCTTATGGAAGGAAAGGAATACTTGATTGGCATCCCCCAAATGGAGAAACTTGATGAAATGGGAATAGAAGGTGTAGGTCCAATGTTTTTCAATATTCACCAATACTGAGAGGGGGGGCATTGAATTAATATTGAGCAATTTTTATCATTTACGATCGCAATATGTAAACATTAAGTTATCAAAAATTTATCACTTATGATTGCATTCAAGATATCATGAACATATAACCACATATACACATTACACAAGAATTTTACGTGGAAACCCAAATGGGAGAAAACCATGAAATAATTTTTAATATATATCTTGAAGATTACATTCATCGAAAGCACCAACTTCCAAGATTCCCCAGCACCAATTGGAAGGAGGCTCCAACCCCCTAGTTTACAGGATCCAACCTGAAGGAAACTACAACTCCCTATATTCTCCAGCTCCAACTGGAAGGAGGCTCCAATCCCTTTGTTTACAAGCTTCAACCTAAAGGAAGCTCCAACTCTATGATTTACCAACACCAACTAGAAGGAGGCACCAACCCCCTAGTTTTATGAGCACCAACTCAAAGGAATATGCAACTCCCTTACAAGCACCAACCTATTATCTGAAGACACCAATCTTCCTGTCCTCCACCCAACCACCCCGGTTTCTCAGGCACCAACCTGAAGGAGACTTCGATCTCCTGCCTTTCACCACCCTTCCACCCTTAAATATAAATGATAGAATCAACCCGTCAATATTACTGTCAATGATATTGATATATTACCATCATCAAAACTAGCTCCACTACAACTGATACATCACCATCATAAAAAAATGGATCCACCACAATTGATATATCAACATCATCAAAATTGGATACACCATAATTGATACATCAACATAATAAAAAATATATCCACCACAAATTGTACATAAACATCATCAAACCAGGTCCATATATAAATCATAGGTTCACATGGGTCCACATATAAACCCCAACATCACTTCTTAAATCTACATACAAAGTTGCTCATAATTGTACCTCAAATCTACAAACTTGTAAGATTCACCACAAGCTCAATTTTCCATTTATGATTCTAACACTTGGACCTCATATATTAGGATATGTTCTCCTTTTGATGCAAAATGTGGAATTCAATTTGGACCTACCAAGCTTCAGATATAATTGTTTTATCATGAAAATATGTTTGGTACTAATTTTTGGATTAGTCACAAACCCTAACTTTCAACACATATAACTTTGTACCTATAATGAATCAAGATATGAATATTGTATCCAATCTTCTTTGATATATTCTGTAAAATTTCACCAATTTTTTCTCCTTGAATCGTCCTTGAAAATGAGTTATAGCGAAAATGGAAGACCTTCTTGAATTTTGGCCTATTCTAGAGAGCAAACTTGTACAACATACCACATGCTTGATATATGATATCTGATTCTGAAACTCACATAAAAATTACTACTGACTGTAATATTTCCAATTCAATTGTTCTCATAGAATTTGGATCCTCTATGAAGAAGTTATGACAATTTTAGCCAGAGCACTTGTTTGAGACTAGTTACAGGACTAGTAAAAAACCTTATCTTTCACAGAATGTATCTCCAAACTTAAAATGACCAAGAAGATAGAATTTATACCATGAATACCTTGATATGTGTTCTCAACATCCTCCAAGTTTCAATATCTGAATCATTCTATATAAAAAGGTATAGAGATCATGGTAAGATGACCTTTAAAAAACATACCTTAGAACACATCATCAAAAGACATCATATTCCCTTGAAATTTATCCCTTCTTCACTTCATCTTCCCTCTGAAATTTGTTTCCAAGATTATGCTAAGAGATTACAATATTGAATGATCAAAACTGGAGGATCTTAATGTGTATACCCTTCCAAACACCTTCTTTACTTGACCTTGAGCTAACTTGTAACTTCTTGTTTGCAACAAATTTTTCTCCTTTATTTGACTTTAGGGACAACTTATAACTTCTTGACCTTAGATTCGGGGATTCTTGACCATAATTTGGGTCTTCATCTTTAGGAGGCATAAATCCTCAACCATTAAGAACCACACGGTGTGTCACCTACTGTTGGAGACAACTTGACGAGGACTATCAATCAATGGATGTTTTGCATGCATTTGCAATGTCCTTCATACTCTTTTTCTTCAATCAACTTCGGTATTCATGAACACACCTCTAGGGATTCTTAACCACTTAACCATATTTCCAGGGATTCTTGTATACTTGTTCAAAGCATCTTCCCATGAGGTCCATGCTTAAATCTATGCGATAAGAGAACCACTTTGGAGACTTCTTCAAATACACACATCACTTCTAGAAGTTTCCAAACTTGCTTCGAGGATTCTTCTAGGGTTGACATCAATGACAACAAATTTTCCAACAATCTCCCCATTTGGCATTGATGGAAACACTCATACTCACCCTGTGACCATTGATCCTCATATCTTCATGCTTCCCCCCCTTATCTTCATGCTTCTGAACATTCTCTCAGGATTTTGTTCTTTCTCTCCCCCTTTGACATCAACGACAAATGGTAAATCCCCCTGACAATATACCTTGTTTTGACAATCTCTCTCCCCCTTTATTCTTTGCAATATTCCATGTAGATCAATGCGGGGCTTCTTGTGTATATTTCCTTTGCTCTCTTCTGAGGCTTGTTTTCCATCGGTACTTCTTGTTACTATAATCCAATGATGTATATTAAAAGCATTCATGCCAATGTTCCTTCATCATTTGACTTCAAGTATTCATGGCTTGTCATGTATTCACTGATATAACATTAAAAAAATATCCCCTTGACAATATAACTCCTCATGACAGTTTCTCTCCCCCTATATTTTCGTGCCTTGCACGACTTGCCTTGCATGACTTGCCTTCTTGTGACTAGCTAGTTCCATTTGTCAATATGATTATTTTCCAAGTCATATGATTTACTGAAACATTCTTCTTGATGATAATGGCAACAAGTATTTCTGCAATTCCTTTTGGGCTCATGATTTCATCCACTGCCATGTATATTCTCTAGTTCATTTCAAGTATTGTCTTCTAGAACTGTCAAATATCTCATGAATTCATTTATGTCCATATGTCACAAAATTTTGCATGACTATGCTACTCGACTGCACACAATGTTGATTAATCTACCACTTCAATGTTCTGAGAGCTTCCTCAAATCTGTTGCAACTGATCACTACATATTCCTACTTCTCAAGTTGAATCAATTATGTCCACTAGTCTACTATATCTTCAAATCAAACTGTACAAGTATGCAACAAGTACACATTCTCAAATCTGTAGTGAATATATCCTTGCTTGAATACATGCTTGGAATCCTCGATAAAATCTGTTAGCACTAGAAGTCACCTTCAGATTGCATTGAAGGTAAGCCCGGTACCCATCAATTTATATGTCACAGGTAATTGAGTTTTGAGTGGTCAAATGGAGAAAACTCAATAATAATAGTGTTCTAACTCAGAAATCTAGACTAGCATGCACCAACCATTGAGGTCTTG
>CBVK0101802306.1:0-11839 GCA_900067695.1 Picea abies
GTCTCTGTACATTTTTTTCATTAATAGAAATCATGTATTACTGTATTTCTATGTTTCTGGCAATATTTATGTGTATTTCATTGTAATATCCTTGCTTTCATTTAGTTCTAAAAGATAATATGGATCAAAGAGAGAAGGAGAGGCCTCACACCTTATATCCTATATCTAATGTATATCCTCACTCTCCACCTTTGATTTTGCTCCTGATATCTATTGGTATCAACCTGCACAAAGAGACCAATTCTATGTTGCAACAAGGTAGTTATGAATTCAAATCATACATATAATGTGCAAAAATTCAAGTATATGAAGTAAACTAACATATATCAATAGATTGAATCACTTTACACATGTATGGAGGGAAATATAACTCTTTTATTGAAAACAATATAAGTAGGTAGTTACAACCTGACTCTAACCACTGACACTGCCTCGAAGCCAACCGCCATCCCACAAATGCAATTTGTGGTATAAAAAGGGCTTGGGGAGTATGTGAAATACATGTAGTGGTTATGATCAATAAACTACACAGCATCCACACCATAACTTGGGGGGTGTCGTTGACTTTCCCCATCATAGTATCCCGAAGGTATCTCATAGTCAAGGGTGGGCATGATTGGACTGCAAATTGGTCGTTCTTTTGAATCTTCCTCGAACCCTGCAGCCTGATTGAGAGTAATAGAAGCCGTTACTTCCAGGGGAGCAAATTTATCTTTAAAAGTGGCCTAATTTCATTCCCACCAAATATTATTAACCAGGTGGCGTGGAAGACCCGCATAAATTTTCATTGATCTATCTTGGATCCATTCTTTAACGCATTTGTCCATGCTTTCCTTATGCCAGTCTGACTTTGCGCCTAGTTTGTCCTTGATTAACTACATTACTTGTGTTGCATAAGAACAAAAAATAAAAATGTGAGAAATGGATTCAGCTTGCTCTTTGCATAGGATACAACAATTGGGACTAGTCCATCCCCTTTTGAGTCCATTATCGCAAGTGAGTAGTTTTGAGTTCAAAGCCAACAAAAGGGTGATTTTACATCTGAGGGGAGTTTTGAATTTTCACAGCAAGTCCCATGACCACTTTTTAGGACCTGTAAATGTATCTTATTTCCATACTTTATAGCCTAATTTTGTTGTTGAGACTTTTCACATAGACGGTTCACCAAATTTTCCCATTCAACTACATGGTCACCAAACAAGTCCAGAGAGGTAGCATCTCATTAACCAGAATGACCTTTAGGCTATGTGGATCTTGAACTTGCGTCCTTCAAACTGTAGATATTTTGGCCCCTGAGCTTCTGAATCAGGGAGTTTGAGAGTTTGAAGTTTAGTCCAGAGCCTAACCAGGGGTGCTCACCTAGGCATATGATTCTTCCATTTCCTATTTTCCATACCATTTAGTCTCCCACCAAGAGGAAAGCCTCCACCAGTTCTTTCCAGACAATGGATCCCTTAGCATATTTGAGAGGGTCTCGAAACCATTCGACAATGGTCATGGAGGGGAAATATTTGGAATTCATTATCTTGATCCATAGGGAAGAACCTTGAGTGAGCCTCCAAAAGTTCTTTCATACCAATGCATGAACAAAGGGTTGGATATATTTCATCGTCCAGCCTCCTAGATCTTCGAGAAGGGATAAGTCTGACCATTTTGCTTGATGCATGCCTTTGGAGTTCTGACATGCCCAAAGATAGTGGAAACTTATAGATTTTGGAGAGAAACCCTTTGGGAATGGCCACTATAGAGTTCCAAAATATAGGAATAACTTCAATAATTGATTTTGGAAGGACCGGTATTCCTTCTAGGGAGAGGAGTCAGTTGACCCATAAAGAGATTCTGGCTTTGATTTTCTGAATCAACCATCCCTAATCTGTCTTTCGGTAACAATCATGCTTTAGGAAAAAACCTAAGTACTTGAAACCTTTGTCTAGTTCTTTTTTTTTCGGTGTGGGAATGATGTTTACTAAGGAGGTTTGCTCCACTTCAAGAGATTTGTGGAAAATTGTGCATGATTTGTCGAAATTGATTTCCATTATGGTAGCTTTACAAAATAAGTCCATGATTTTTTTAAGGACCGTCACTTCTCTACGGGTACCTTGGACAGAGCATAAAACATCGTTCACAAGTAATAAATGGGACACAGTTTTGATCTCTATGACATTTAGACCTTTCAAAGAGCCTCTCGACTTAGCTTCCTTTAACAACTTACTCATGGCTTCTGCTATGATTAAAAAGAGAAAAGGAGACAGGGGACAACCTTGTCTTAATCCACTCGAGGCTTTGAAGAATCATGAGGGAGATCCATTTATGAGAACTTTAAAGGAAGTGTTTTGGACGCAACTCATAATCTAGTTCACTGATTGGAGGTTCATTCTCAATTGGAGGAGAGTTAGGTGGAGAAAGGTCCAATTCACTCTATCATAAGCCTTGGAGAGGTCCAGTTTTAGGATTGTGAATTCAAGTTTTTTCTTTTTACAGAATTTAGAACATCTTGAGCTATAGCCCCAACTTCATGGATCTGTTTATTCTATAAAAAGTCAAACCGTTCTTCACTAACAATATCACTTAATATGGGTTTTAAGTGCCTCGCAATAATCTTGGAGATTAATTTATAGAACACATAACGTCAATATTATCAATATTGACATCAATTAATTATTATCCTTTTACCAATATAATCTCTTGTTTTTTATTCTTTCCAATGTCTTTTGGATCACCTCTATCATACATCCCAAACAAAAGTTATGATAATTTTAAGTTAACATAACTTTTAAAACCCTGATATAGAGTTTGTCCTTATTGGCCAACCTTTCTCTTGATGTATCTCTAAAATTTCAACCTTTATAAGTCTAAAACTTTGGTCTGTGGTTATCTAATACGAATTCTCTGCAATGACATAGGTCTGACCAAAATTTGTCGTGCCATGTGAAAGTTATGTTAGCCTTCCCAAAAATTTCTGATTCTAGGCCCTTTTTAGAGAGAGAACTTGTATGGAATTCCATATGTCCAATATTTTATATATGCTTCTAAAATTTATACTTGAAATATTATGGTTTTTCTTATTTCCAAAGAAACTAGTGGTACTCAATTTGGAATTTCCAAACTGCAGATATGATAGTTCTACTAAGAATACCAATTTGAGACTAGTTGTAAGACTAGTTAAAATCCCTAATTTCCAAAATTATAGTGTATCAGAACCCAAAATTTCTGCCACATGTACTTAGATATGCCTCCTCAAACTCCTAAAATATTCACAATCTAAAACTTCACCCAAAAACAATTATAGCGAAAATTCCAATATGACTTGTTTGAGAATAATTTTAGGATTAATTAAAACCCTAAGTTCCATAAGATATATATCATAAATTATAGCGATCCAAAACCTGAAATTTTTATCACAAGTACTTAGATATGTCTCCTCAAGATACTGAAAATTTCACAGTCTGAAACTTGGCCAAAAAAATGTTATAGCGAAAATGCCAATGTGACCTGTTTAAAGGAGCAAAACCATAGGATCGAATGCTCTGATTCCAAATATTATGACCCAAATGCTTAAAATTTCACAATAAACCAAAAATATACACCATGTACACCAATGTGAGAATGGAGCACAACTCCAATAAATATAAGAGAGGTGAGTTACACAATAACTCCTTAAATAATAAGAGAAACTCCTCCAAATACCCCAATACATTCATACATTCAAATTACCCCTCCCTCAATAATGAATACATGATCTCTATATATACCTATTCACACATTACACATGCGGCCCCTTGTTGTGAGAAATTCACGCCATAGACAGGTTGAACTCTCCTTAGATCAAATTATGATCTACGACAAACTTGAAACAAGTGGTTGTTAATTTCCTTTTAGATTTGGTTCATTAACCTATAGATAGAATGAGAAGAATGACACTTACTTGTATCTCGACGTTCATCCTCGTTGCTTCATCCTTTGACCTCGCTGCTCCAATTCTTTCAGCAATCAAAGAGACCTACAAAATGAGAAGAAAACCTTTCTACTTCTACTAGATCTCGTTACGTAAGAACCAAAATATATTTATAACCGATTTAACTCAAGCATAAACACTATCATGAACAACATAGTGAAAGGAATAGGCCAAGTTTATACTGCAAATATGAAAACTTACATAGGGATGGCACCATTCCTCCAAGCGTCCTTCCTTCAAGCCCTTGGATGCACACAATGATATTCTAGTCTTTCTCTTAATATAAAAGGTTTCATACTCTACAACACTCCTCCCTTTACCTATGAATGGCCTCGTTTATATAGAACTTGAGAGGTTTAATCACCATAACAATTCAAGGGAATGGTTGATATCTTCACTCCTTAGATTAGGATTTAGTACCCCAAAATGGATGGAATATGGGTGACTCGAGTTCATGGGTCATGGGATTGGCCTATAGAAAATGGTGGGTCAACACTAACTTCCCAAACAATATTAACGCTCCCATAATACTTGACACAGGGCATTACTAATGCTCCCCCATAGTTGACTAGGGAGCATTAACACTCTCTATACATGGGTAGGGGGGTGTTAGTGCTCAAACAAGGCTCAAAACTTAGGGAAAGGGGTTGAATTTCGACACTTTCTTAGTGTTTTCTCATTCACCATGTCTTAGGGAACACAACCATCATCTAGCCATGGTGTTAACTTTCACGACACTTGATGCGACACTAGGCATGACAAAACGAGGTGTAATGCCCCTTTATTATTAGGCCAACCACTATTACATATACATTTACCCATTACATGTAAATTTGACCGCATATATGCCCCCTTTGGGGTCATATCATATACATTTAACCCCATATATGTCCCCATTGGGGTCATACCAATCACTATCGCTAGAAGTACTATGAGTGGTACATAGACGATTACATCCTCGCACACCAAAGACGGAGGCCATCACTTCCTCGCATCTTGCGATAGGTATCCTAAGTATCCACCACATTTCCTATGACATGTATCCTAAGTATCCACCACATTTGTCTAGGGTTAATGGACCTCAACTCTATTCCTTGGATATTAGGATAAATAGATGTAAGGTGACACACTCCATCCCTTTATGCCACTCGACCTCATTACCTTTCAAAGAACTTGGCTTTACTACCCAAAAAACCCAACCTTATTGCTCATCTTAAATCCTTTTCCCTTACCAATTTTTTGACACTAGTTCATGTTTGTATGATAAATAGTTTGGGAAAGCATTTTGCATCCTGATTAACACACACAACTGCCAAAACATCAAACATGAAGGCCTTAATAAACAATAACAATATATAATAATTGACCACATATGACATGTATTAATAGCCTTCTTACTATCAATATAAAGCATGGTGTTAGCGCCTTTGGATTGTTGTAGAGTCTCAATCTACAAGTGAGTTCATAATACCTACACAAATATTCATCATGATTCCCCAATAATGTTACACCTATTTTTCGCACTTAAGTGTTGCAATTTCATCAACATGTGGGAATATTTCTCATGATCCCTAGACATGTTGGGGGAGAAATATATTAGTTGAAGGTCAAAATATTGTCTTTCACCTTAAGTTACTAGCCCTTTTTGAGTATCATCGCTCCCACGCCCATATGTAGAGGAGGATGAATCCTTGTGATCGCTCCTTACTTAGTTTTAGGGGAGCGATACCATTTCCCTATGCTTAGTTCTAGGGGAGCAATGAAGTGGTTACAACCAGACAAACCTTATTTTAGAAGTAAGATTAGAGAATGTTGAATTGGTTTGGTCAAGGATTTGAGTCATCTCTGTCCTCTCCATCCTAGGCAAAGCCAAACCTCAACTTGATAAGTCAAATCCTCATTTGATCCAACCTCTTCTCAAGTTATCCTATGGTTGTTAAACCAAATCCCAACTTGATAAGTCAAATCCTCATTTGATCGAACCTCTTCTCAAGTTATCCTATGGTTGTTATGCCTCAACTCCTATATAATGGAGGCCATTCTTGAGTGAAAGGAGAGGAAGAACTTTAGAGTATCATATTGTTGGTCTTGTGAAATTCAAAGGGTTGGAAAGGAGAGCTTGGAGGAGTTATTAAAACATCAACACTGAAGTTGTAAGCGTTGTATTGTTTTCCATATAATATATCTTGGCCTATTCCCCTCATTCTTATGTTGCTTATTATATGCATGTCTATTTTTGCTCAGTTTAATATAGATAGATCTATTTTGCCTAAAATTATATTGTGGAAGAAGGAAGTATTGTTTTGTCTCTTGTATGGTTTCTCTTGCACCACGAGCTTGGACACGAAGATCAAGGGCTAGAGCAACGAAGACAATTGACTGAAAGGAGGTAGGTCATCTATCCCATTCTCTCATCTTCTCATCTCATTCTGTTTGTAGGTATATATAATAGATTTAAGGGGAAAATATGGAACCATTTGTTACCTTCTATCTTGGATCAAAGGAGTCTTGATCTAAGGGGGGTTTCACCTATCTATAGGGGAAACTTTTCCACGACAGAAATTAGCGACCATACTAGGGATCACTCATTTTAATATTTCCTTAGTGTTTTCTATCCCTTTGAGTTTTTGTTTGTTGCTTGATCTTTTTGGATGGCACACATCTTCTTTGAATTCTCCCCTTCCCTCATCATCATTGGGAAGCTTATTGAGTCAAGAACCTAACCCTTTCTTAGATCTAGGCGAGGTTTGTGTATATTTCACTTCTTTCCATACTTCATCCCCCCTCTATAAGGGAATATAGGGTGATAACATCCCGATTACCCTCCTCTCTTAGTGTCTTGAGCAGCTATTAAACCTTGATCATCGCCTTGTCTGTAGTGTTACAGGGGAAATAATCCTCTCTCTTAGTGGATTTTGAGTTTGCCTTGCCTCTTTTTTGTCAGATTTTTGTCTCGGAACCTTCTATTAGAGTCCTTCGTGCATGATTGTGGATTTGATTGATTAAAGTTTGGTGATTCTCATATTTTTGTTGCCTCTTTCTAGTTTCCATCTCCTATCAAATTGTGAAGTGTACATGATTGTCCTAGGTTAACTCGATCCTTTGACCAAGTCTATGTCATCAGTAGATTGATCCTTATCAACTATAGGCATTCAAGTTTATGTCACCTTGATTCCAAGGCCTTGTAGGTGTTTTACTTGTTTTCTTTTGGAGTCATTTTCATTGATTTGGGGATTAAATATGTTTCATTAAGCCTTGTTGCTAAGTTTCTCGCTCTTATCCTCTTGCAAACATTTTTGATCTCTTTAGTGCACTCTTGAATTCTTTGGCCTTGTTGAAACTTTGCATTGATATTTGATCATTGCTACTTGAATTTTGAGGTTTCAAAAAAGGATTTTCCTTTACTTTCCATTTTTGGGTTCTTGTTTAACATTTGTTGGAGGTGTTCTTGCATTTGAATTCTTTGAATTCTTATCAAATTTTTGAGTGCATGTTTTGTTTGCATCTTTTTTCTTCATTATCCTTTGCATCATCATTGAATTATTTCATTTTGTTTGAAAGTAAGGAAGCAAAAAAGAGTTGCATTTGAAGTTATTTCATTGCAATTGAAAAACAAACAAAATAAAATATTACATTCTAGAGGGGCATGATCAAGCTCTCACTCTAGAGAGAAGTAAATTGCATTGGGAATATGCATCTGGGAAATAAAAAGACTCTCCTCTTTACCATAGCTAGCATTCATCGAAAATGAAATCTTTGCATTTCATTTTTGTGCACGGTTTAGAGTTGAGTCATAACACCATGTAGTCCACTTTTGCTTACCCTATTGAGTAACAAACAACCATTAAAAGGAATGAGGCACATAATATAAATTCAATTAGATTTGTTTCTTTTTGATAGAAAACCAACAACTCTAGGATTTTGGGGCCTTGATAGTGGGGTGGAGAGTTAACTCTTCAAGGCCACAAGAACATGACTATAGAATACTAGAGAGTGTAAAATCCAGTAGTAACAATTAACATTGGTAAGGAAAGCTCCTCTCACATAGGAGTCAAACACGAGGTCAAGCGAAGCGATCGGTTGAGATTTCCCCACTTATGTTCACCTAGTGGGACTATTGCAAGTTTGGGACTTTGAAGAGTGGCAACTCATCAGGGTGACACCAATTATTCTTAGTTTTGGGTCGCGGGTTTGTGTTTGGCATTCCCAATGCTCATTTTCTAGTATTTACTATCGACTGTACCACCATGATCGTTCATTGTGAATTGGTAAACATAGTAACCTCTCCTAGGATTCCACATGAGTGAATGCAAGGGAGATTCATTATGGTACCTACAACATATATTTAGTCTCATCTTCAATGAAATGGGAGGGTATTTTCCAACGGGCTCTTACTCGCACCTTGGGGGATTGTTGTGTGAAATTTATCATAATGGTTGCTTATTTCTTTGTTGAAGGCCACATCTCTTATCTTCGAAATATCCTTAATTCCTTTCTCCTTTTCATAAGGGAGTTGTTCTCTTTCTATTATCTTGTAGGGACTTTGATAGTGTGTGTTTTTACATTTAGCAGAACCAAGGTTGAATCTATGTCAATGGCGACAATTCCTAAGGTTACCAACCAAGAGACCCCTTTTCATGGGGAACCTTATGTTTTCCTTTTTTTTAAAAATGCTTTTCCTTCCTATATTGATACTTTTACTCTTATCGATTTATCCATAGGGTTACCATTATGGTTTTTCTCCACTCCCATTGTCTTGAATTCCCCTTTTTTTTCCTAAACAATATCTCCATGACAATAACATCAACCTCGTGTTGACCCTTTTCCTTCTTCACCTTTCGTGTCTTCTTCTTTTTCTTCTTCCTCACTTGGTGAAATCCTTGAAGCTAGTAATCAGGAGGATAAGACGAAGAAGAAAAGGAAGAACAAGAAGAAGCAATATAACTGATGGGGAAATCAACCAACCACTATGGTGAGTATTGATAATGTTAAAAATCTGATCAACATAGGTCGCAAGCCCAAATTCCCTTGCAGGATTTGTAAGGGAGACCACCTTCTTAAACATTTCCTTGGTATTCCCAAGGTAGTAGAAGTGTGGTCCATGGGTTCTCAACAACCCATGTCACCAACCGCTGTAGGCCATGCTGGTGACAACCCATCATCCAATGATCATTAGGTTGAGGGGGAAAAGGGTAGAGTCAATATTCTTTGTCGGTTATGTGGGGATATGCACCTCACTTACCTTTTCCCTCGTATGGATCAATCTTAACAATTGTTGGAAGACATTTTTGTTTCGCAAAAACAACACCCAAATGCTTCCCATGAGTCATATACAAACCAACCATTGGTGGATGAAGTGGTTGATTTGATTCAATCCTCGGTTGATCCCACTCTTCCCTTGGAGAGTGAAGTGGATATTTCTCAGGTTTTTCTTGTCACTTTATATTCCTCCAGACAAGGGAGAATTTTTTCCATTTCAATGGAACCCCCTTCAAGTTCTAAGGTCATTTCCTTTTATTGGAATAGTCTAGAAGCACCTTGCCTTCCTTCCTACCTACCTTTCCAAATCATTGTGTAGGTTTGCGATAATATCATGGTGCATTGCACTATTTTTGAAAAAGGTTATTCTATTAGCATTATATCCTCAACTACTTGGCAAGCTTTAGTTTTCCCTCATCTTGTGTTGGTTACCCATCATCTGTTGGATTTTAATAGAAGATCCAGTGAAACTTTAGGGATCCTTCCTCACCTTCCCATCATCTTAGGAGGGAAAATTGTTTGTATCGATTTCATTGTAGTCCAAGGCCCCTTGGACTTTGATTTACTTCTTGGGTGGGATTATGGCTATGCTCTGAAAGTTTTCGTGTCCACACTCTTTTGAGTGATGCATTTCCCTCATAATGGAAACAATGTGACCATTGACCATATTTCATTTGTTAATCCTGATCTGACTACTAACTATCTGACTTCCCTAAATGTTCCTTATATGAAAGTGGTATCCCCCCCTACCATAGGTTAATTATGTGGTATAATGTCCTATGCCTTCGACCATTAATGATAAGGAGCCTCTCATTGTATGCTCGACTTCTTTATACCTAGATCCAATAGTTGACATGGTGAACCATTCAATGGGGGTTTTAGAGTTTAATATTACCCCTATTGAGTCTCTTGACATAGACTCTTTCCAGATAATTGTTATTCTGGCCGATGAAGACCTATTGGAATACATGATCAAGGTTTATGAGCATAGTTCGCTTTTTGTGTCAAGCACATTAAAAAATGAAACAGATAACCATGAGCATAGTTTTTTTTCTGTGTTAATATTGTTAAAAAATGAAATAGATAAATATGAGCATAGTTTATTGTTTGTGTCAAGCTCGTTAAAAAATGAAAAAAAAAACTCCAATTGATTCAAGTCTTCCACTAGATCTCATACATGAACCTTCACTTCCTCCACTTATGTTAGTTGATCCTCTTTCTTCCTCCCTCTCTGGTGAACCTACTCCTCTTAGTAACCAGGAGTCTAATAGGATGTAGAAGAAGAGTAGGTGGATGAAACAAATCTTGGGAGGAATGTCCCTAGCATATGGAAATCATGTTGGAGTTAAGCCACTAACTTCTGTCGATATTGTTGGGGGGAAATAACCAACATATAGACATCATGTTGGGAAAAAACCTGCCAATGGGTATCACACAAAGTATCAACCTATGTACATCATGTTGGGGAGAAACTCCTCAATGGGTATCATTCCAAGCATAGTTCATTTTTGGTTTCAAGCTCATTTAAAAATGAAACCAACCCCGAGCACATTTTCATTCTCTATTTCAATCTCGTTAAAAAATGAATTAGACATTCCAATCATAGTTCATTTTTTTTCAAGCTCATTAAAAAATGAAACCAACCCTAAGCATAGTTTCATTCTCTGTTTCAAGCTCGTTTAAAACTGAAACCAACCCTAAGCACAACTTTTTTCTCAGTTTCAAGCTCGTTAAAAAATGAAACCAACCTCGAGCACAGTTTCATTCTCTATTTCAATCTCGATTAAAAATAAAACCAACCCTGAGCACGGTTTCATTCTTTTTTTCAAGCTCATTTAAAAATGAAACCACCCCAAGAACATTTTCATTCTTTGTTTCAATATCAATTTAAAATGAAGCAGACGCTTCGAGAATAGTTTGTTGTCTATGTCAAGATCGTTAAAAAATGAAGTAGAAACTCTGAGCACAGTTTCATTATCTGTTGCAAGATCGTTAAAAAAGGAAACAGATAATCATGAGAATAGTATTTGTGCTTTCTCATGGTCATAAATACATGAGAATAGGTTATCGAGTATACATTTATCACCTTTTCAAGCTCATAAAAAACATACGAAAAGGGAACTCTTTGGATTCTCCTTTAATCTATTTTCAGACTCCCCAAACATGAAAATATTTCCGATCGATCGTGTTTCCTTTCACACTCGTTAAAAGGAATTGAAAGGATGTCTATTCGATGTAATTTTAACCCTTTTTTGGACCGGGTGGACTAATTACGAAAAAAGGAATACTCTAGTCAACCTTGACTAGAAGAGTTCTCCTTTGTATTGTTTTATATTTTTCAGGATCGGGGGACTAAATTTGCGAAAAAGAATACACTTGGAGTCTTCTTTAAGTTCTTTTCAGACTTTCTAAACGTGAAAATATTGTCAATTTTATTTTATTTTGGCTCATAAAATTATACATTGAAGGAACCATATGGGATCAAATCTCTCCTTCTTTATTTTCATTAAACATGTGATGAGGGACTCATCGAAGATGAGTTATTCCAAGAATATATTATCCTCCTCAATCTCGTTAAACAAAAAAGGAGGTACTTGTCGTTCATGGTGGGGGGGGGGGGGGTTT
>CBVK0101802311.1:0-15338 GCA_900067695.1 Picea abies
ATTATCTTCAGGGCCTACATGTACTTCCTTCTTCAATTCACTTTGTCATCTTCAAAAATTATTTTCTCCTCAACCATGAGGATCCACGTGACGTGCCACATACCAACGAAAACAACATGATGTGTACTATCCATCCATGGGTGTTGTATCTACATGTTCATTTTCCTTCATGTCCAAATACCTTCATAAATCTTGTTCCAAAACCCATGACTAGGGTTGACATCAATGACAACAACCAATCTTCCAACATTATAAGTGTTTTGAACTTAGATAAATAGTCTTCAATGCAAGAAAAATAATTTGGACTTAGAGTCATTATATGATTTTCTATCTGGTGGGATCAAATGATATTGTGTTTACCAAACACAGATTCAAGCTTTTCCCAAGCTTCATCAGGGTCATCAATTCCTTGAAGGTAAAACCTTGAATCAAGAGAGATGGACATTGTAATCAGTTCACATGCTTCGTCATTCCTATTTTCCCATTTGATTTTATTTTCATCATCAGTAGGTTCAAATTCTTTCACCATAGTAATCTGGTGTTGGTGCTGGTAAGTAGAATATCACTGGAATAATCCATGTTAAATATCTATATAATATGCATTTAAAAACTAAAACTGACCGTATGGATAGAAGGATCTCAAAACATTATGTTGTTTAAAAAAAAAATGACACTGAAAACATACTTCGGATGTGAATGTTATGCCCTTTTAAAAAAAAGGCATAAATGGTATCCAAAGAGCCACGTCGCATGTAGAAGTTGGTCCACGTTGTGACACCCCTCCAAATAAACTATATTTAACAATTAACATTCTTTATGAAGTGACCCACTTTTATAAAAAAAAGTGGGGATCACTTTTATGATGAAGTTACTTTATAAACAAAAGTTGCATGAAAAATAAATAACTTTAAAATAAAATATTAAATATACTTATAGTGATTCAATTTTATACTTGAAGTGAAATACACTTTACAATGGATGCATGAAAATTTTCAGAAAAAGTAATAAAAAAGAGACTTGAACTCAAGACCTCTTACTTAATAAGGCAACTTTTAACCAAGTGAGCTAGCAAAACATATTGCATTTTTTATAAGGAGGATTGAGGGTGTTATTGTTGTTGTTGTTGAATACGACCTTGGAGAGGGTGCTCATAAAAAAATATTTCACACAAGAAAAAAATTTCACTTCTTGATGACAACAAGGGTTAGATCTCGGTTAGCTTACCTGAAAATTGCACCCTTTACAATATGTTTATAATTTTTTGAGATCGCATAGGGTGCAGGGAAAAGAGAATATGCAGATCCAAAGGATTAACAACCTATAAAAAAACAAAGAACTGAAATAAAACTGAAATAATACTCTGCAAAAATTTTAAAATGGCGTAGTCAGGCTTTATACCTCCGGATCTGACTGAAATAGATGTATATTGAGAAAATAGAAACCTTTTTGAGTGAAAATAAAAGTGTCCCTAAATGGAATGAGTGCTTCAGATACAATGGAACAACCCTCTCAGCCCATAAATGTATGGAAATAGAATAAACCAGAGATGAAGCAACTCAGCTTCACAATCTCGATCTACAATGGGAGATGGTCTTCAAATAGGCTATGATACCATGTTCGATAACACATGTATTCCAAAAAGGGATGAACACCTTCAGTAACCACTCAAAAAATCATATCAAATATCAATACACTGATATTTTGACATGGTAAGACCCCTATGGGGAAACATCCATATCCCCAGCCAACGTGGCCACTTGGAAATTTATTAATGCAAAAGAAAAATATTATAGAGAGATTTAAAAGAGACTTTCTCACTATCAATCATCGACAAATGACCCTCCATGGTATTTAAATAGATATCATCGACCAATCGAGTGTTAGGACACATATCAATGTAGCTGTTAAGATCAAGGAGAACATGAACCATGGGATCACTCTATGTTGGGAACATATTGTGACTGTCGGATTTCCTAACTACAAATGCATACTAATGCATACTAAAGAAACACACTTTTACCTAACTGCACAATATACCAAGTAGATTTTAACTAAAATGAAAGTGTCTAAATATCTTAATAGTTCAACTCACAATAATATGAAGCATCCATATCTTCTACATCACCTCAGTTTGAATTGTCTACATTACCTCCATATTGTTCTGAGGACGATCAAGTTCCTAGCTTTTCAATTTCATCAGGATGAAAAATTACATGTTTTTGTGAGCCATTTTGGTGGACCTTTTTGAGATGGTCTAGGTTGCTCGACTAATTGAGATGTTGTCGAGTTGTCATCAAGTATTATATTTTCAATCCTCTTGATCACATCATCCAACTAAAATTCAAGTGCTGATGAAGTGGCAAGAACTTATTCATGCCGAGGATATGGTGCTACACAAGGATATCCCAAAGATTGACCCAGGATAGGGATCATCCCTTCAAGATGTGGAATCTCATCATCAAATTCATGATATGTTTTTACAAGAGTGAATTTGTCCAGATGATCAAGATTCCTCTTATCAATGTTGTCTTTCTTGGGGGATTCAAGAAATATCACATCTTTGGAAAGGATGAAATTATTTTTTGTCTCATTGTAAAGATGATACCCCTTGGTAGTATTTGAGTACCTCAAGAAGATGCACTTTTGATTCATTGCATCAAGATTGATTCTTTTCTCCTTATGAGTAAAGGCATAGCAGGTGGAAACAAAGACCTTGAAATGCCTCACCGAACGAATGTGGCCATATCACATTTCATATGGATTTTTTTTTTTTTTTTATAACATGAGATGGACACATGTTTTTGACATAAGATGCACATAAAATTGCATCAACCCAAAAAATCAATTTAACATTCTTGAGAAACATCATGCAACAAACCATATTTAGAAGTGTCTTGTTCATTCATTTAGCTACACAATTTTGTTGAGGATTTCATGGAACTGTTGTTTGATTTTTGATCCCATGTTGGTGAATAAAATTTCAAATTCATTATATTTATATTCTCTTCCATTGTCGGTGTGAACAGTGCCAATACAATATTGAGCTTCATTTTGAATCCACACATGAAAATTTTTAAATGTTTCAAAAGATTGAGATTTATCTTTCAATAAGTATACCCAACACATCTTGGTGTACTCATCAACAAGGGACGTTATATATTTATTTCCATTTGTAGAAGGAATAGGCATAGGGTTGAAAAAATTAGAATGCATCAGTTCAAGCTTTCTACATTCTCTGAAAGTAGAATCATGGAAAGGTTTTTCGTTATTCTTTCCAAGGATACAAGCATCACATTGTTTCATCTTTATAGGAAATATAGGTAGACTAGAAACACCATTCTTTCTCATTAAATGAAGATTTTCATAATTGATATGACCAAATATAGCATGCCACAAAATAATAGATGACATTATACCTTCACCGTGATTTGAGAGGTATGCAACATTATGTAAATGAGAATATTCTCATTCAGCTTCAATAGTCTTCCATCTTCTATTCAGGTGTAACAATCATGTTATCAGAATCCTTTCATACTTCAACTTTTCCACCGATCCTGTGAATAAAGTGTCCTTGTTATATTATGTGCATAAGGGATAACAAGATCCTTTTCAACTCAAGAAGATAGAGTACATTGTGCAAAAGAAAATACGGGAGTCCAAACAACTTGATTCTAATGGTGCCCATTCCTAAGGGTTTAAGGATAAAATTGTTTGCAAAATACACTATGACATCTATATTTTCATTGAATTCTTCAAAACAATCCCTTTATAATGTCCTATGATAGGTTGTGCTTGTGTCAAGAATCCATGCATCTTTCCAAGGACCATATGCAGTGTTTAATAAATATTTTGTTACTCCTATATTGTAGTGAGAAAAAATGTAATGGGAAGATTCAAGTGGAGAACCTTTTGTTGGTTCTCTAGGTTTACCATTTTCCTCTTTCTTATTATGTTTTTCTTCTTTGATATTATCTCATGGAAATCTACAATCATATTCTTTATGTGACCCATTATCTTTGTATTGAGTAAAATGGAGATTGGATCTATCACCTTGGTTGTGTCTTCCCCCCCGTCTCTGAAACTCTTTCCTCCACATCCACATCCTCTTCATATGATTTCGCCTATGTAATAATCAAGTGGTTTATGCTTGTCTTTCTGAACAAGGTAAAAAATTTCATGATTTGAAGCGGCTAGATTCTTTCTAAATATTTTCTCATGGTCTACAACTTTCTTTACCAGTTTTTGAAATGTCATGGATTTCACCTGATTACTTGCTTGCATCAATTCAAGGTAGTGAGAATATGCAGGGTAGTGGGAATTAATGAAGGTAGTGATAGGGAGGTCAATGCTTTCTCTGGTGGCTTCAATGCCATGCATTATGGTTGTTATTTCAGAAGCGAAAGCCATAGGTTCATCATTCTTTAACTCTAGGTTGAAGATATTCAACATTAGTTGTATGAGTTGAAGCTCAAAATGTGTGTCATACAATTAATTCAATGTCTTAAAGGAACCATATGAATCACTAATGGAATCAATATTATGACTCACCTCCTCACTTACTATCGTGGATATTACTACATATGCCTTCTGGTCTTTGTCTTCACATATTTCACGTTCTTTGTCTGTGGTCGGTATGATTGATTTTGTACAAGGTATGCTACTCTTTGTCTTTAATACCGAGGCTTATTCTTTAGATTCCACTTCTTATTCCTCTTATTCTACATTTTCTTCAAGGATTTTTATGCCCTGAGGGATTTCTTTTGCTTCACAAATCCATTTCCATAGAACATTGAAGATCAATGTACTATTGATCTTCTTGTACCATTCTCTATAGTTATTTTTACCAGTCAACACCACATTGACAATGGAGAGGAGAAAATTCATTGTATTTTGTTGTCTTCACATACATTAGCAAATGAAAATATAATGGAGTTTCTTCATATAAAAAATTAGAACTACCTTACTGCACTAGGAATATAATCGAGCTTCACCATTCATGTCTGGTCCACCATTAAAATGGACAATGGAACCGAGAGATGCATAGGCAACCTTCAGGTCATAGAAGAAAATGAGGGATGCTCACACAAAATAATCTTGTTTAAGAGTGATACCATTAGTAGTGATAGAAGGGTGATATCATGAGAATCCTGAACCAGTGTGAGGTCACGAGCTACAAATTATCCAAAAATAGTTTGATAATTTGTTGGCTTGCAAACACAATTGTAGTCAAATATTATTAGAGCCAATTTGCCTGACCACATCAGAGTATGGAATGGAAAAAATTGAAATTCTTAGATGTATCCCTAGCTGTTGAATCCATCTCAAGATTGTGTGAGAATAATGAGAGAAAAAAAATGTGCAGAATTCGACCTGTCTCATGGTAGTATAACTGTTTCTGCTAGTATAAAACGAGTTAGGAGAGAACAAGGGTGTCAAATGAGTTATGGGAAAATAAAAAAAGGATATTCTATCATGAGGAATGAGTGAGAGTTAGGTTTAGGGTTTTGTATGGTGAGGAAAATGATATTGGAGTGACCATAAAATCATAATTTTTGAGAAACCCTAGAATCTTGTGAGAGATGAAGAGGTGCGCGAAGAGTTGATGGGTGATTGGTGAAGGAAGTTTGAACCAGGCGTTTGCAGCTTTAGTGGGTGAAACATTAGGTATGAATGGAGGTAACATGATACCAGAGTTAGGTACGTGAGTGATTTTAGGCCTAGGTTTTTGGTCTAGAGAACCTTGAGAAAAACCCTAGACTATGACTGATATCTGAGTGACCAACAACAGAGAATACGACATAACACAAAGGGAAGAGGGTATAGAGAAGACATGTTAGAAGAGGCATTTGGGAAGGCACCAAGGAATATACTCATGGAGCTAGGCTAGGCTCTAATACCACTATCACACTAGGAATGGAAGAAAAGATAACTCCATATTGATGATTTTCATTAGCTAGATAGTTGCATATATACATAACCAAAATGACTCTTGGTATTCCCCAATAGGTGATCGTTCCTATCACTTATGACTCTTCATATTTAAATTATAGTTACAAGTAATATAAGAACAAAGAATTATGTGTTCAACATGTTGTGATATTTCAATAGTCTATAAATGGTCCATCCATCAAAGTATACAACCATAATTTTGTAGATGTATTCCTGAAATTATTTGACCACTATTTGATAAAATACTACTAGAGCATTCTTGAGTCCAAGCAACATTACTCTTTGTGGATGACCCAAACTCATAGAAAAATGTTGTTTTCCCCTTATCTTATTTTGCAGCAGATACTTGGTTGTATCCCAAGAAGACATTTATGAATGAATAACATTCATGCATGATGACTTCATTAATTATTTCATCGATGAACAATGTCAAGAATAGATTGGTTATTGTTAGCTTGTTTAACCCCCAAAAGTCGACACATATTCTTAGTTTCTTAGCATCGTGATTTTTAGGATACATGACCATCGATATTTCCCATTATGACTTGTGGATAGGGTATATGATTCTAATGGCTAACATTGTCTCTATCTCTTTTTGAACTATGGGCTTATACTTTTATGTTAGCTCATATGGACATTTTTTATGGGCTTGGCTCTCAGGATGAAGTCGATGTTCATGTCCCCCATTGCTTGCACTAATTATTTTACGTATTTGTAATTGCTTGCGAAAATGTCATGATATTCTCATAGTAGATCTACAATTTTTGTAGTTTATTTATCCTACCAATATATATCTATTCTCACCATTTTTTGGTTGACCATATATTGATATGTCGAATTACTTAGTTTTAATTTATGCGTCCAAACACTCGGATTCTTTTGATTAGTCTATATGTAATTATCCTTATACAACCTCATTATAACTCAAGGGGAAGTTGGGTTTTTCTAAACCTTCCTTGTCTTCCTTAGATATTGAATAGACCATCTTTACACAATTATTTACTCTAGGATGAATTATCTTCCATTGAAAAATTTGACTTGGAAAACTTATGTTTTCCATGTCTATTCAAAGAGTCGTTATACTATATTGATTTTGTGTTGATAGAAAAATACAAGTTGATGTCAACCCAATGTCGACTTTGGGTTTTCCTCTCTTTTATATTTCATCGGGATTTTTTTTTTTGAAATTGTTTTTTATTTCTTTTGTAGCCTCTTGTAAATGTGCTTTCTTTGGGACAAATTCAAAATATTTGATGAAATTTTCTTTAATTTCATTCTAGATGAATGTGTGGTCACCTGCTTCTTCAATTTTATACCACTTGTGTGTTATTTCATCCATTTGATTCAGGAACATATGTTGTCATACCCTTTTATCTTGATATCATACTCTTCTCCACTTATTCTCACATTGGTGAATGTGAGCGACTAGGTTGAACCCTAGTTTGAAAGTTAGTATGTCGACTTGTGTTGGAAACTTCTTTCCACCAAATCTTTCTACAACTTATAAGGTAGTAGTGTTCCATGTTACCAGTCATGGTGTATGGGTTTCCCACCATCGGGTTTCCTGACTAGTGAAAGATTCTACTAAACTTTGCACCATCCCCTATTTTCCAACTGATTTAGATACTTCGTCGACATGGGTTGTCGGAGAATTTCCTTCGCTAAATTGTAGGGGAGATTTCATTTGTGTGTTAGTTGGAATGGGTGTTGGTGTTTTTTTTATCATTTTCTCTAGCACTATAAGGACTACTTGTATTGAAAAGTATGTTCTCGATCATTTTATTGGGATCTCCTCTATAAACCAACACTCCTTAGCTTGAGCTTCATAATTCTCCATTTTCCAATTGTAAATTTCTATGTCCAAGTTTTTCTCTATTGACAATGGAGATCCAACTAAGATTTCTCCTTAAATATTTGGCTCATCATTGTGTTTTTGTTCGTTTATTACTTGGTACAAAAATTGATATTCTCGGTATTCATCCCATGTTTCGACTAAAGGTTTCCCTTCTTTTGGGTCCAACAATATGATGATTCTTTTCTACTACCTTTTAGTTTAATCATGTCCCTTTCAAGTGAGATTATCGCCTTCATATTTTGACATGATGGTGTTCTAACTAATGTAGGATATATGGGTATGCCTTCGACCAAGTTAATGATGTTAAAGTCTACTCTTGTTGGGATTTCCATTATTGAAGTTATGAAACTTTTGAGTGTGCCAACTAGTTCAATGAATCTTTGATCCACTAGATTTAGGAAATTTATTGTTGGAACTATTAGGGTTTTCCAAAGTCAAATCCACGTTTCTCTAGGGAGGATGTTTACTTGTGAGCCAAAGTTGACAAAAAAATTCTTAATCATGTAACCATCAATTTCTAGGTCGACTTGCAAGTCAAACTCATTTTTATTCCTTTCGCATGACAAGTGTCGAATATTTATAGTTGGCCATTGATCCTCTTTGTATTCTATTAGGATGATCAGTAAGTCAATCAGGCGACTGACTGACTGCTTTTATTTTATTAGTTGGAGAAATTATTCTAGAGTAGTGTATAGAATATTGGACTGTCCTCCCTTGTTTCTGTTCATTTTGTATTGGTTTATATTGTTGAAGATATTCATTGCTTCCCGCATTAGTTTTTTCTCATGTTTAGGGTAGGGATATGTATTTTCGTATCCCTTTTGTTAGGCTCACATATTTGGGTAGATTCACAAATGTTTTTTTTTTCAAACCACATAAATCATAACTTATCAAACAATTTGGTGATCAAACCATATTTGTAAAAAAATTATATCATTTCTCTTAAGAGATAATTGATTGATTTCTTGTTACTACCTTTAAAATTTGGAAACAACACCATTCTATTCATGTCACATGTGCATCATTGAAAATAATTAACAAAAAAATATTATGAAAGAATATTTAGAGAAAAAAAATCATATCTGTTAGAGGTAAATTAAAACAACAAAAAGATGGAAATGGAAAATATATTTAAAGATACATGGAAAAAAATATACACAATAATATACCACCTCCATGTTGAAAGAAGTGAAAAAAAAAATAGAAGTAAAGTATTAAAACATTTTCTTTCTCTATATAATTTTACATGAGTTCAATTGAAAATTCATGGTTTTCCCAAGAGTAGTTTCTACTAACTAATCATCCATATGTAGCAAATATACCCAAAAATTGGGACGCATAATCATTGATTTGGCAAAAAGATTAAGAAAACCTATTATATGTTCATGGAAATATTTTATATTTAGGAGAAACATATAAATTTATGCATAAATATAATCATAAATTAGGCTACAAGTTTTTTTGTTTTTAATGAAAAAATGAAAAATTTTAGACTAATTTTCTTCCAAAAGATTAAAATTTAACCAAATTGGCACTATTTCGATTAAATAAAAAAACATTGGTCTTCACCCGCTCTTGATCATGTTAATACATGGATATTTTTGGAATTCAAAATGTATTTCTTGGGAACTATATGCAATAGGTTCATGTTTCTCTTGTTCATTACTTTCTCTAAGGAAATCAAGTAATCTTCAACTGAGTGGTACCCCGATCCACACATATTGCATAACTTGAGACCAATTATGTCTTTTATAGGGAAATTTAGACTTATGTGATCCTACTTCCAATAATTAAATCAATAATAATGGCCTCAAACACATCCTCTTCATGGTTGTCCTCATCCTTCTCTGTTTCCACATCTTCCTTGATATTCCACACGACCTCGAACTATATCTAGTCCCATCCCTTGGTTGAAATTCTGGCTAGCCATCTGGGTATGATATATCGAATGGATGTTCATTTTATTTTTCCTATTCAACTAACATTCCTATGTAGAATGGTTGTTCTCCTAACTAATATGACACCATTTTGGTTGGGAATTCCTTAAGTTATGTCGACAGTCCCTTGTTGCATGATTTGTTACACCTTCACATATGTCACATAATGATTCAATTTGAATACATCAGACTACTACATACAGTGTGTCACTAAATTTACAATATTTTTTTGTATGTTCTTTAGTAGAGAAAATGGTGCACTAGAGTTCATTTTGTGAAATCTACATTTTTTTATGGATTGTTGTAGTTATGAGAGTTTTTCTTCTATTATTTTCTCAATTACCATTGAAGTTGATGCTCCTTCATCATGGTGCACTATGATTTGTAATGGTGCTCTATTTTTTTGTAACAATCTTGCCACATACCATTGTACTAGTAATATTTCTTCTATTACATAAGGTATTTGACTTAGCATATCTTTGAATATTTTTTCATATTCGCAGATGGTTTGGCTTGGAATTTGTTTGATCTCTTTCGACCTTTTCCTTGCCAAGTGGCTTACATATTTTGTTTAAATAATGTGAGGAAACTCTATTTTATTTTTTCCTTCGATCATTGTTGATTTTCTGTGAAGTTCATGAACCAGGTGATGGCCCTTTCTCGGAGTGTGACACCAAATCGTGCCATTTGTTTATATTCATCGGTAATATCAGATGCATCCCAAAATATTTCCTAAATGAACCAATTTCATTTGGGGTCTACATCACCTTCATAAATGGGGATATAGCTGAGGCCCATTATGGATTTCTTAGGAATTTTTCAGAATTGGAACCATTCCAAGATTTTGATTTGAATTCAACTAGGAAGTCGATATCGTATTACTTAGTGAGTCAAAATATGAGTATTCAACTTGACTAATATGATCTATCGTTATTCTTCAGTCGGACCGTATTCTAGTGCTAATTGTGTTTTCTCTCTGCTTGGGATTATATCATCTGTCTGATAACATTTTCTATATATTCTACCAATCATCGTCTCAAAGTTTTCATCGATTTGTTTTCACTATTTGTCAATTTATAATCTTCAAGAAGTATATTTGGAAGGGGGGGAAGAGTTCTTGATATCTCTTATATGGAGAAATATATCCTCCAATTGATTTTGAATATTCTCTTGTGCTTCAATTAGAATATTTTTTCTTATGTGATTGTCATTATTAGTTTGACACCATACCTTTGGGGATTGAGTATCGACATGAATTCTCTAATGAAGGAAGTCTACAATGTGAACACTATTCCTTCTTGCATGAGAATGTTGAATCATGGGTCTTGAATCATCAATCTCCATACTATTGACTTTGTCGATTTCTTTTTGGGTGCCACTAGCTTCCATAATCACTTGCAATATTTTATTCCCCAAATATCTATAAAGGTTCTCTCGAATGCCTCTCCAACGAATTACTGTGCTTGCATAGTTTTACTAGGTGAACTTCTAGGACACTTTTCATTTTGTAACTCTTCTCACCTATTTTTCCTTTTTTCCCACTCCCTTATTTGAATATCAACTGAGGATTTATGTGTCTATGTTCGACATGCATAATTATCACTTGTTTCATTTATATTCCTCCCTACTTCACACATTTTAAACTTTGGTGAAATTGAATCAAATTATATTGTCTCATGGATTTTCCAATCCCCCATCACTGACCTAACTTACTTGAGGTTGGTGGTGTTTATCCTTCTATCTATTTTCATTTCTTCAAAAAATAATATTAGGCTTCTCTTGTGTCTTTGCAATTAGAATCGAGGAATTCTTCTCACTCTTTTGTATTTTATTTCCGATTTGAGTTCAGAGGAGGATTGGCCAAAAGGGGTCGGTATTCAACAATGTTTTCAACTCCCTTGTCTAGAATGAATTTTGAAACAAGGATGAGATGGTGCAAAGGAAACCATCACAAAAAATCAGTATAGAACTTTTTTTTATAATTTAGACCAAACATCTATCTTCAATTGCTTTTTCTTCATCATAATCACGTATGATTCTTTCAAACCACTCATTTAGATTTTTTCTTCCTCTATTTATTATTTTTTGCATTAAATTTTCATTTGGAGTGAGTTTATTAATTAGGTGATTGATTGGGATATTCAAACAGTGCATATGGAATAGATTCCATGAATTTGTTTTGTGTTTATTAGAAGAACTGAGTACATGCTTCTGCTAGCATCAGTTGATTCCTCCTTTCATAATTTTTGATGTAATTATTAATTTTTCATTCCCACCATTCAGGTATCTCTTCCAAGGTTAACATCTATGTTCCTTTTACTTTATACATTCCCAAGTTTAGAACTACCAACATCGAAACCAATGTTGTAGTATGTGGGAAAGTATGAGAGGTTACCAATAGTTCCTTATAGAGAGAAACATATGCTACAATATTATATATAAGCACACATAGAGACACATGGAAGAATACAAAAGTAATGGGATAACCATCAAATTCACTTTATTATATGGATAAATAGCCCTACTCTCTCTCTATTATATAGTATATAATTTCTATTAAATGATCTAGAATAGAACATTATATAATTTCTCATCTAGCTTGGTACTTTATGGGTGGAAAAATTTGAGGACTTCACTTGAAGGGATCATTTTAGTGGTAGGTTTTGGTTTGGATATTTTGGGTCCAAAACCTTATAGAGCCATTTTGAAACCCCTTGAATTTGTTCTACACACTAATACCTTTCCAATAGTGAAAAAAAGCATCTCAATCAAATCTTGTATATAGAAGTTACCCCTCCTGCAAGTTGAGCTATATTCTTTACCGCCATGGTACTAAGTGGATGCCACATTAGCCTTTGTTACTCACACATGTCAAATTATTAATATGATACTTTCAAGACTATTCCTAATGTTACAAAACCATAACTAACTAAGGGTTGACGATGCAAAAATCCTAATCCTAGAAAACTATCATGGAATGTTAAATACTAGGATACTAGGAGGAGAAGGGGTTCCATTATTTAGCATTGTAATTGTTCCATAGTTGAGTATAACATATAGGGGAGGGTTATGAGAGCCTAACAGAGGATATAGGATATTTTTTAATATCCATTTAGTCCATGGAGTCAAAGTAAACTCCATAATGAGTGTCCCCCTTTCTTTGTACTTACATTCCATAACTAAAGAAAAGAGAGTAGAGAATAGACCTCACCTTCTAGTTGGGTTTTATCCCATATTGGGTTTCCTAAGATGAATCTTTGGATGTGATATTTAAATATTATATAAATATTCTAGTCATCAAAGTATACAACCATTATTTTGTAGATGTATTCTTGAATTCTTTGACCACTATATTAGAAAATATTGTTTAAGCATTCTTGAGCCCAAACAACATTACTCTATATGCGGAGACAAATATTGTTTTCCCCTGATATTATGTTGCAACATGTACTCTTTTGTAGCTCGATAAGTCATTTATGATTGAATAGAATTCATACCTGAAGACATCATTAATGATTTAATTGATGAACGGTGTCGAGAATGGATCGATTATTTTTATCTTGTTTAAGCCCCGAAAGTTGACACATATTCTTAGTTTCTCAGGGTCGTGATTTTTAGGCCACACAACCATCGTGATTTCCCATTCTAGCTTATCGATAGGCTATATGATTCCAGTGGCTAACATTGTTTATATCTCTTTTTGAATGTAACAACCCTAGTTGAAAATATGCTTAGGTATTATTAAGAAAAATTAATTAGGTGATTAATTGTCTTAACATGGTTTTAACTAAACAAAGATTGGCATAATAATATTAATTAAATATTAATTAGTTAATTAATTGTTACAATTTTGATTAATTAATTAATTAAATTAATTACCTATCACATTGAATGAATAGGGTAATAAACTTAATAGGGTTAATAAATTATATTGTTTAAATTAAAGATTACGTATACAGAGGGGATAAGGGGCATTAATAAACGAATAAGGAACATGAATAATTGGATAAGGGGCATTAACTATGTGGATAAGGTAATGAATGCAAAGATAAGGAAATAAATGAGGAGAAAGGGCGGTGAAGGAGGGATATGAGCAGAAGAGGGTTGGCGGAAGGGGGGATGATTATCATTGGACTGGGATTTTGGGGGAGTGATCTCTTGGATTTGGGAATTGGCTGGAGAGAGTTTGAGTTGGGGAGTCAGGCAAAGGATCGATACAGGGGGCACCAGTTTGTTGGAGGTTTTGGGCACGGGGGCCAGTATATCCATATGGTATCCTGGAGCTAGGAAGTTGTCCTAGTTGGCAGGGTGGAAACTCGGTTTTGGGCAGTGTTTGACACAGTTCAACAACAAACAACCAGATCGAGGGGGGAATTAACATCAGGGAGAGGTAATTTAATTATTCTATTGAGTAATTCTTATGCTGTGGATACAATTTTAATTTTTTTTTGTCGAATATTATATGCTCAAATGTTGGTGATTGAATTATTTTAGTATAAGAAAGAATTATATGCTAAATTAGAATTAAATTTTGTATTTTTTTTTTACGGCTACTACACATGGTATCAAAGCCCTGGTTCAAAATATGGATCCAAGGGCCTACCTACCCACTCATAATTTAAACACTTTTATTTAGCTATGGTGAAACCCTGAAACCCTTAATTGATGAAAACCCGAGCTCCAGCTCCATGTAAGGGGATGAATAGATTTTACATCAATTTATTTCCTAAACTAAGACAATAATTTCATAACAGCATAATAATCTTCATAATAGTAACTTCCGTAACTTAAATTTTACAATGAATAATAATTTTTTCTAACATAATACAACAATGCATAATTTGAAATAAATACCTGAACCAGATGCTATTAACCCTTCGTTTGTCTGCATCTTGCCTCCTTGACCGCTGCTGCAAAACACTGCCCAAAACCTAGTTCCTCCCTGCCAACTAGGTAACTTCCTAGCTCCAGTATATCAACGAATATCTTGGCCCCCGTGCCTAAAACCCCCAGCAACCCCGGTGCACTGATACAATCCTACTCCATAATTTCACTCCTCTCTGCAAATCCAGAGCTCCCCAAAATTCATCCCCCTAACCTCCCGTAGAATTCTCCCGTCCACCTCCTTCCCTTCCTTATCCCTCCTTCACCGACTTTCCCCTCCTTTAATCCCTACCTAACCCATTTATTACCTTCTTATCCTCTCGATGTTAATGCCCCTTATCCCTCCTTTATTATTTTATCCTCATGTATTTAATATGTTATCCCTTATTGGATACGTAACTTAATTTATCAATATAGTTTATTATCCTCCTTTTATTTCTTTACCTTATTTATTAATGAATTAATTAATACTTAAATTAATCATTGACAATCATGAATAACTAATTAATAATAATTAATTAGTTAATGTTATTTTAAGAAATAATTATGGTTTAGCTAATCTTTTAGGACAATTATATTATTAAATTAATTATAATTAATAATCATGTACACCTATTTAAGCAGGGTCGTTACATACACCCACCCTTCAGGAAACTTCGTCCCGAAGTTAAGGTATCTTATGGTACAAGGAAAAGAAACATGGTTCACACATT
>CBVK0101802341.1:0-12927 GCA_900067695.1 Picea abies
CACATAAGTTTAAGGTGGGAGACAAAGTGTGGTTACACTTGTAGAAAGAACACCTTACAGGGCCCCATCGAAATCTCCACCCACTTCATTATGGACCTTACACCATCTCCAAGGTTGTGGGTGACAATGATTTTCATATCAACATTCCTCCTTTCTTTGGCTTTCACCGAGTGTTTAGCATGGATCTCTTTCATCCATACTTCACACAATTATTGGACACCTCAGAGATATCAGAACAATTGACACCAAAAGAGATAAAACTTGACTGTATGCAACAAGCATCCAGTAATCATATTGTGGACACATAGGTTATGAGCACTCGATAGCAAAGGATCCATCTTTATCGATTTGTCAAAGTAGGAAAGCTCTTGCACTAAGGCAAGTGGCTCACTCTGGGCCAAATTCAACAGAAATTTCATCATATGATGGGGGAACTCAATGCAATGGATACCATTGATTCCTAAGGGCGGGGGGTGGATTAATCCATATGGATTTTGGTGGCTTCCCACTTGTTCCAACTAGATCATTTTGACATTTTTCTAGTTTGGCAACATTTTCCTAGTTTTCGGTTGTGTGACATCCAGGGCCTTTTTGAGGCCCTAAAAAACGTTTTTAGGGCTCACCAAAATCAATATATAGATGAAGTCAAATTCTTATGAAAACATGTGTAGTCATCAAATATAAATTTCCAATGGGCTATCGTGCACTTAAAAAAAGATCGTATGCAAAATTTACGACTCCAAAAAGTTGATGTACTAGCTTATCTCAATAGGGCCCACATGACTTTTGGCCCTTTATCTCCTAGGGTTAGTTTTTTGGATGTCTATGGTTTTGGCATTCTTGTTTATTATAAAAATGATTGGAAAGCCTCATTGTAACCATCTTCTTGTGAATGAGCGCAACTGCCACATCACTTCTCAGAGATAAGTCACAACCATTATAGCAAGCTTGTTTTTTGCTGCATTTTATAGTTTCAGGATGTTTTCTTATTGAATAGAAACAAATTTTATTATGTCTTTGTTATTGTATATCTTCTATTTTTGTGTCTTCGTGTTAAGAATAATAATCATATGTATTCATTTTTTTTATGCTCATAAATCCTAGATCACATCCTCTTATTAATGATTTCATTGTCACTCCAAGTTTTATTTTTAAAATTATATGGATATAACATCTAGTAGTGTCAATATTTTTAATATACTTATCTTATTTTAAGTTCCAATAATTTCACCATGCCTCACAATATATATCCCATCCTTTTTTAAGCTTCAGTGATTACTACTTATAGTAGACAAAATAACATGGAGCCTGTTGGCACCCTATAATTTTCACACCAATTTATGAGCCTATTCGCTCATTGTGCAACATAATCACATGTTTGAACAAGAAATTTTGTAGCATTATGTTATTTTTGTAGCTCATGTTTTTATTTGGGTTTTCAAGCTAATAAAGGTCAAACAAAGCTTGCAGGTGTCAAGTAGAGTGTCTGAGGCTGCACCTAGGTATTCAAGGAAATAACTGCAAAATTTTGAAGGTTAAACAACGATCAAATAGAGACAAGGCCTGGTGGAAGGAGTTTGATGTGACTCCTTGTCAACTTAAGGATGTTAGCAGTCAAATTTGTTATTGGTGCACACTCATGATGAAAGTCTTCACGTGGCAAGCATGAATTTCAGCTGAGGTTCAGATGTTGCTTTAACCTTTGACTCAAAGTTAAGAGAAGCTTCTCATATTTGTTATACCACTTGTTATTAGACACTTTAAGGATAATGTTTGGTGGTTTTTTGTGCTTCTCAATATTTTAAATGTTTAATTGTCAAAGTATTGAATATAGTAGAGTAATTTTGCATTATGAAGAGGTTGAGAAAGCTTAAAGGCATAGATTTCGCAATGAAATACAATTCGCTATGAAATTTCTTGTACAACGGTTTGGCAACAAATTAGTTTCTTCAAAATGTTATTTCCATCATATATTTAAAACGAGAAACTGGGTTTTTTCTGAAATTTTGCGTGGAGAGGCATCATAGTGTCATTAATTTTCTGACAAATAATCATCCAACCCAGTTTTTCATTTGGGGGAAAAGAAGAAATTAACATATTTGTTGTGAAATTTCCTGTAGCTAAATGTTTTTGCAGTCAAATTCAATATCAGATTTTGAGTAGATGGTGATTGATATCAACAAACTAAAAGACGATTTTCATAAAAGTGATTTCATCTACAAAAACCTCTCTCAGTATTTGCACGTGTCATGTTTTGGGGCATTCGAAGGGATCTTTACAACCTATTTTTATAGGTTTTAGCCAAGTTTAATTAATTAAAAACTAAACCCTAAAAAATAGGAGTTAGTTTGTAACTCCTGGAATGTGAAACCCTAAATATTTCGACCTTATTGAGTTAGAGTGGAATGTAATCCTATATATTATGAAAAAGAGGATTTTAAAATGGGGTTCGAGGGGTATGTGAGAAACAAAGATTGTCGTGCCTGTAATATTTAAGAATTGTTAAAGATGGATCAATAGAGGATTACATAACTATTTTGAACAAAGATTCATGTGATATATTTTCCTTAGAATGTATTTATTTCATGTAAATGTGTTATCTTTCTTAGTTACTCACTTGTGTATTTTCTTCAATATTTGAATGGATATTTATGAATTAAAATTCATTTATAATTCTCTAGTTTCACCACATTCATGTACTTCCATATTTTTCCTCTAAACTCATTACATAAGTCATCCACTATTAGAATCTCTTCCTTGATAGATTGTTTTCTTAATTCAACCACCTTACTACAACGAGTTAAAGGTCTAAGAAAAGTGTATCTATCTTGCCTTTGTTATGACTACTTAATAATTAGTTATTGGTCCCTGCAATTGATATTTAGCTTCATGACTCCATACTGAGTGGTCCTCTCCTCTGCTCCATCAACCACATCATAAACTTCATGTCTTTACTTACAAATCTAGCCACTGTTCTATAATTTTAGTGAGAGATCCTTCTCTGGTTGGATAGACCATTTTTCATCCCAAAGTGGTTTGAAAAAGTTACCTCTATGTTTTCCTTTCATATCCAAGGAAAATTACAGAGTGATAACCTTTTGGTACCGCTGTCGGGGACTGAAGGTGAAATATTCCCTGGGAAAGAACGAAAAAATATTCATACATGATTCTTGAGGGTATATAGAGAGTCAAACAGATAAATTGGTTGTATTTTTTACCTCGACGACTTCATTTTTAGAAGAATCTAGACTTAAAAGTTTTCATGGCGACTCCACTATCCAAAGAAAATGAAACTTAAAGGGTTTATTAGCAACTCCACTATCTGAAGATGGATTCTCAATCTGTAAGGTATTCTCCTATGAATCGTGCGCATGTACCTATTTTTCCAAATCGTATCCCTTGTACAGATTGACAAACATATGTTCCAAAACTCAAAGATGAAGAAGGTGATGATGTTGCTTTGCATTTGATTAAGTTTCATATGCATTCGCGTAAACTAAAATTTGAATGGAATGAAGATTCTTTAATGAAAATGTTCATGGACACCTTGAAAGGAAAGGCAAGATCATGGTATGAAAAATTACCAGATTTCAGTCTATATTATTTAAAGTATTTTCATACAATAGCTTTTTAAAATTATAAAGGATCCTATTCATCTTTGTTGTTGGTTCAAAATTGTTGTAATCATTTTGAAAATTTCATTCAAAATTTGGGAAAGGTTTATGAAGATGAAGTATTTATGGCTGCTAAAATTACAGAGGCCTTTCATGAAAACCCTTTTCATCATCAAGAAGAAATTATGGTTAAAATCATGAAGATGGGTGTTTATTCCGAGTGAAGAAACTTGGGTGTATTTTTTGTAGAAGTATGAAGTGTTTTCTCATTTTCTTTAATTTAAGGCATTAGTTGAAAAGAAAAGTGGCTTGAAAATTCTCACCCTACGAACATATAATGGGGGAGAATACAAGTCAAATGCTTTTTTGAATTATTGCAAGAAGAATGGGATAAAGTGAGAGTTTACAAATTCCTACTCTCCTCAACAAAATGAAGTCGAGGAAAGGAAAAAATGGGAGCATAGTTGAAATGGATCAAAGCATGCAAAAAACTAAGTCTCTTGAAAATGAGTTTTGGGCTGAAGCAGTGCACACTGCAGTTTACACTTTCAATAAATGTCCTACGAGAGAAATATTGAATTCGACCTTAGAAGAAACATGGCCAAGATACAAACCAAGTGTTCGACATATGAAATTTTTTGGTTGCACTGCATATGCACATGTTCCTAAGGAAAAGAGGAGAAATTTGGATGATAAAAGTGTGAAGTGCACTTTTATTGGATATAGTATTGAAACAAGAAGTTACAGGTTGGTTGATCCTCAATCAAAGAATATGATAATAAGCATAGATGTTGTGTTTGGTGAGCAAGGAATTTATCAGCCAGAACATATACAAATTGAATTAAGAAAATATGCAGTGCATATTGGTGATGAATCAAATTCTAAGTCAACAAAGACAGATGAAGTCAAGAAGAAGCCTAAGTAGCTTGAAAGGAGTCATTCATAAACCAATATGTTGGATATAAATTTTGAAAGAAGACTTAATAGATCCCAAAGTTGTGTTGTAAATTTTTCACTTATGGCATAAGTAATGAAGATGGACAAACCACAAAATTATGCAGAAAAATCCAAAAAGAAAGAGTGGAATGAAGCCATGGAAGCAACATTGAATGCCCTGGTAAGAAATTATACATAGGACTTGGTGAGTTTATCAAAAGGAAAAGATGTAATTAGTATTAATGGGTTTATAAAAATAACTTCCGAGTGGTAAATTCCAAGTGGCAGTTCCCCTATAGTCACTTTCTCACCATATAAGTTTTAACAAGTACATTTGAACTTCAACTCTAATAGCAAATGATGTAGTGAATAGGATCATAACTTATGAGGGTTCACCAAGATAAATCCACTCTCCAACATTCCTTTAAATATTCTTCTCAAACAAATCTATGACACCACTCATTAACACAAATGAATATCAACCAATACTTATTGTACCAACCATCTTATGCAATATTAACAAAGGAAAAGAAGATAGAAGGAAGCAGGCGAGAAAGTTTAGGGAAGACACGAAGATAAGGAGACCATCGTTTTGGCAAGTGGGATGTACAGGATGAAATCATTATCAGTGATCAAATTTATGCTGCCACGCTCGTTGTGTATGAACGGTTTTTTTTACTGATTCCGTTCCGATAAAGCCGGATACGACATAGGCTTTCACGTGTGTGGAATATACCTCCGTATGGTTTGTCCATTTGAATCTTTCTTTGGACACGTCTACAGATGTCCCTCTCTTGTGGAATATACCTCCGTATGGTTTGTCCATTTGAATCTTTATTTGGACACGTCTACAGATGTCCCTCTCTTAAACGTTAAGCACCGGGGACAGCTGTATGAATTTGTACGAATTTCTTGTAACTTATGGTCATAAAAAAAAAACTCTCTTAAATGTTAAGCACCGGGACAGTTGTATGACTTTGTACTAATTTCTTTAAATTATCAATATTAATGTATTCAAAACTCTTTAAACTATCAATACTAATGTATTCAAAACTTTCTAGTAAATTAATTTTTTTAATGATATTTTAGGAGGATATTTATTTCAAATTATAGGATAAATTGAATTCATTTTTACACTCAAAAAATAGATATTAAATAACAAATAATAATAATGTATGCAAAATTATATTATCATATTTTAAAAAAATCATTTTAATAAAAACTTTATAATTATATGTTTACTTTTCAAAGTTCCTAATAATTTGTAGCAACTGAGATCAAAGATATCTGTGTGTTGCTTAAGGTTTGCTTCACCTAGAACTCAAATTCCACATTTTTTTTCTTAATGGAAATATTATCAACGTTTGTTTAAATGTATATTTTAATGAAATTATTTCCATTCAATGAGAATGAGAAGTCATAGTTTTTAATGAGAAGTCATAGTTTTTAAATATTTTTTCTGTTATATAATAAAATTTAATAAATAACATATATCATAAACAGTGCCAGCAAATAGAAAATGTGCGAAGTTCCTAATCATTTGTAGCAACTGAGATCAAAGATTTCTGTGTGTTGCTTAAGGTTTGCTTCACCTTATAACTCAAATTCCACATTTTTTTCTTAATGGAAATATTATCAACGTTTGTTTAATTGTATATTTTAATGAAATTATTTCCATTCAATGAGAAGTCATAGTTTTTAAATATTTTTTCTGTTATATAATAAAATTTAATAAATAACATATATCATAAACAGTGCCAGCAAATAGAAAATGTGCGTTAGACAATTAAATGGAATCACAGTAAATGTTTTTGTTAATGACATTTGTATATTTAAATATAAATTTGAATATGGTGGTAATGAAATTACATATTGGTTTATATGAAGAGGAGTAAGGAGCCTAGGACAATATTAAGTTATGTTAAAATTATCTCTTAGATTAGGTAAGGGTAGGGTATTTTAACGAAATTGTTGTTCATTATTAATCTCTTTTGTATTACAAAGTCTACAAATTATCTAATTTAAGGGTGTTTTAGGTTAGTTCAAACACCCAGTTTAGTATTGGAGGTCATCAATATTGGTCTTTAAGTGTTGTTTTTTTTTTATTCTCTGAATTATAAATTATAAAATATTAGTTCTCTTTTAACTTCTGGATTTAGATGGATGTTGGTAGCCTCCCACCTATTCCAACTAGCTTATTTTGGTAGTTTTCCAGTTGGACAATTTTTTACTAGTTTTCTGGTAAGTGATTTTCGAGGTCGTTTTGAGGCCCTAAACAACGTTTTTAGGGCTCGCCATAGTCAGACTACTGGAAAATTTATACTCTGACAACAACATGTGTAGTGATCTGGATTATTTTTGGCACGAAATGAGAGCGGAGATATAATAAAGAAATGCACAGAGATATCACAGATATTCAATAATATAACAGAAATGTATCAGATATGCAACCATAAACACATATATACAGTAATACACGATTTCTATTAATGAAAGAAATGTACAGAGACTGTAAAATACAAAGTGAAATACTCACTAGAATGGTGGCAACTTATCTCTGAGAAGAGATGTGACGGCTACTCACATTTGCAAGAAGATGGTTACAATGAGGCTCTGAAGGCCCTTTTACAATAAACGAGAATGTCAAAATTCCTAGACATCCAAAAACCTAACCCTAGGAGATGAAGCGCCAAAAGTCATGTGGGCCATGTTTGGGTAAGTTAGTACATCAACTTCCCAGGGTCGTAACTTTTGCATACAATATCTGTTTTAGGCGTATGATAGCTCGTTGGAAAGGTATCATTGAGGAGATTCCTTTTGGGGGCTAAATCATGCATTTGGCTATCATTGAGAACCTCTATCTCGAAAAAACTCCATTTATGCCCTCAAAATGGCCCCGAAAGTTAAAACCTACTAAAAATAGTAAATTGTCAAAATTGCCAAAAAGTTGTTTTGAGCCAGTTGGAAAAGGTGGGTGGCCACCGATATCCACCTGGATCATGTAGTCCTTAGATAGAAATTTTTCCAACAAGGTATCGTGTACTTAAAACTGAGATCGTATGCAAAAGTTACGACCTGAGGAAGCTGATGTACTAACTTACCCCAGCGGGGCCCACATGACTTATGGTGCTTCATCTCCTAGGGTTAGGTCTTTTGATGTCTAGGATTTTGGAATTCTAAGAAAAGGCTTGGAGAGCCTTATTGTAACCATCTTCTTGTGAATGAGCGCAACTATCACATATCTTCTCAGAGATAAGCTATCACCATTCTAGCAAGCTTGTTTTTTCCTGCATTTTATAGTTTCATTGCATTTTATTATTGAATAGAAACCAATTTTACTGCATCTATGTTATTCTTCTGTCTCTCTGTTAATAATAATAATAATCTATATCCATTTTCGCTCTGCTCATAAAATCTAGTTCAGTGGTATCCGAGCGGTCTGCTCCTTGTCATTCTTAATGTATGTTGCCAATGAGGTCAAGTTACAAAGAATTGGGTCTCGAGCTTGTTTCTCTTGAGGAAAAAATGTCTTGCACACCCTAGAGACCTCTCATGACAGGACAAAAGAAAGATGTCAGGACAAGATATCCTTTCAAAATGTTGCTTGAGGAATCCCTCACGCAATAGAGGAACAAAATGATGGATAATTTTGCGCAACTCCTTCAGTGGCTACCAACAGGTGACACATCTTCCTCGAATGGAGGCATCGTCCCCTTCAAGGTACACATCAACTTTGATATTCCCATATTGAAAGTTCAGATAGACGTAGATGTTGTAGACAAATGGTTGAATCTCCTAGAAGGGTATTTTTCTATCAATAACTTTTTGAATAGAGAAAATATTACTTGTGTGCGCCTCAAAGTCATTCCCCATGTAAAATATTGGTAGGAGACTTTTTGTGAGAACAATGAAATAGAGGAACCCTCATTATTTACAATCATAGTCAACTAGGAGTCCTTTAGAGATGCTATCATTGAACAATACTACCTCATCAAAATTTATGATGACTTGCATACAAAATGGACCATTTTACGGTAGGAAAGAGACCAAGCAATGGAAGAGTTAAAAAATATTTTCCATACCTTGCGCACCAATATGTGTATCAAATATTTTGAGCGACATTTGGTGACCAAGTATTTTGGTGGTCTTCATATATGCACTTAGGTTGAAATGAATTTTTTGGACATCTTGTCCTTGGGAATAGCCTATAAAGATGCCATTAAAATTGAGGAAAAGCTTAAACACAAGATGTGACAATTTGGGCCTAGACACCCCTCACATCACAAGCAAGTAAAGGGAATCCCCAACCCGCAGAAAAAAGGACAGAGCAAAGAAGGGTAACTTCAAGATAACCATTCTAGGCTGCAAGAAAAGAAGGACATCATAAAGAAAAATAAATATACCAGGAAGTGGTGCAACTTCCATAAGAACCCCTGGCATAACATTACTAATTACCTGCTCCAAGCAATCATTGGTGGCTAAGGTTAAAGCCTCTGGATCAGATACGGATTTTGACTCTCAGTTAGAACCAGAAAGGGGGAGACATATCAATGATGAATAACCCAATGCCAGTGTTGTTGGAACCATGGTCCATCCCGATGAACCAAGTGTTCTGGAATGATGCAAGCACCTAATTCATTAACATGTGTGGGTAAAAGGAACTCCACTGCACTTTATCATTGATAGTGGTAGCCAGAAGAACCTCATCTCAGAAGAGGTCGTAAAGAGGCTAGCCCTACCAACAATGTCACACCTTCATCCCTACACCATTGGATAGCTCCACCAAGGAAGAGATCTCTACATCAACCAACAATATGTCATGTCGTATGACATCAATCCCTTCAAAGATGAGGTATTTTGTGATTTTTCTCCTCTCGAAGTTTGTAATGTTCTTTTGGACCAACCTTATTTATGAAAACTTAATGTTATATATGAGTCTAGGCATCGCAATGTTATTATTACTTTGAACTGAAAATTATATAGGATACCTGAGGTAGTCCCACCTATTTCTATTTCCTTGATCTATGTCAAGGAATGGAGGAAGGTCATTTCTCATATTGAGAAGTTTGTCTTCTTAGGGATTCTCTCTCAAAGTGAGCAAGAGATTGCAACCACAATGAGGGCTTCCATGAATGACCTCTCTACAAAACAAAAGCAAGTGGACAAGGTCATGGAAAAATACAAAGATATCTTCTCATCCCCTACTAGGGTACCTCTGCACTGTTAGTTCAATCATCCCATCAATCAAACCCTCGACTCACCACTACCCAATGGGACAGTCTACCACTGCTCTCTATTAGAGAATGAGGAGATCAAGCACCAGATCCAAGAACTCCTCCATAAGGGGCACATCCATCATAACTCATCACCTTGTGAGAGCCCAATTATGTTGGTGTAGAAGAAAGAAGGGACCTGGTGACTCTGCATTGGTTACCGAGCCCTAAATAAAATCATAGTAAGAAACCGATACCTGATTCCTAGAATCGATGATACCCTTGATCAACTCAAGGGGGGAAAATACTTCAGTAAGATTGATCTGAAGTATGGTTACCACCAGGTGCCCATAGAATAAACATATGTATGGAATATCACCTTCAAGTAAAAAAAAGGTATTTTTGCATGGTTGGTCATGCCCTTTGGTTTCACAAATGCTCCAACAACTTTAATGAGGATGATGGATGATATCCTATGACCTTTCATCAATACTTTTGTAGTGGTGTATCTTGATGACATCCTCATCTACAGCAAGACTTGGGAAAAACACTTGCAACATATTCAACAGGTTATCCAAACCCTACGACAACACAAGCTATATGGAAATTTGGAAAAATGATCCTTTGGCATGGACATGGTCCAGTACCTAGGATACATCATGGATCAACATGGTGTGCATGTGGATCCAACCAAGATCTAGGTCATCCGTGACAGGCCATCCCAAACCGCACCCACTGAGCTTCAAAGCTTCTTAGGGCTTGCAAATTTCTATCGTAGGTTCATGTTGAGTGTTGGAGCTACCTTTTTCAACTGATTTAAATATAATCCTTAAAATCAAAGCTGGTATTTAAGTTGTCTTTTACTTCGCGACATTTACCCACTAAAAAATCTCATTAGTCCCGAAATGTGAAGTGACGAGGGCTGTTATACTCCTAAGTTACTACCTTTAACCGTTAAATGAGAGTTTTCACTTTTTTTACCTCGGGATATCGTGCTTCGGGAGTTACAAGTCACGTGGTTTACAAGCCCTGATACGGGAATTTGTGAAAAGATTTTAAAAGGATTACGTCAGGTTAAAGCCGGGAATAAAAGTTCCTTAAACCCTAGTCAAGTGCTATCAGGGTTTCACGTCTCGATATTCACTCTCTCCAAAAACCTTACCATCATAACTCTGATAGGCCAAATTGTGAGACATTTACATAAGTTACCTGGGTTAGTGTCAATGTTGAATAGTTTTTAACCATAGTTAAACCCTGTCAGGATTTCGTGACTCAACATATGCTCCTCCCAAATGTTATACCTTCAAAACCTCGAGTCGCAAAATCACGATAATACTTAAATATAAATTAATTAAACATTTAATCCGGTTTACCTTCTGTCTTAACTAAATCACATCATCGCGATCTCGGAATTTCGCGACTCGACATACGCTCCTCCTGGGAACTATACCTTCGAAGCCTCGAGTCGCGAAGTCATGATATTAACTACNNCATGATTAATTAAACGCTTAATCCAGATTACATTTTCTCTTAACTAGATCGCGTCATCGCAATCTAGGGTTTTAGAGGCTCGAAAGGTTTGAATGAAAACTCTCGATATGACGAATGCTAAAAGGTTGATTAAAGTCTAAGAAAACCTGATTAAAGAAGCTAAGCCATCTTAATCAATGTTTAATACAAATAATGATATGTGTAGTCTACGAGGTAAATTTAAATGTTCCTTGCACCAACTTGTGTCACGAACCTTCGAAATTTATGGCATTAATTGGAAATGAGGCAAAGAGACAATTAAGGATATGGTTTTTATTGCTAAATTGGTCTCTAAAACTGATTTGACTGTTTTGTTCATAAGGATGTCGAGGTTTTAAATGGTCAAAGATATAGATCTCTTTCTTTCAGTGTCACAAAGCTCATTTCTATTTTGCGTAGAGAATATTTTCTCAGCAAACTGATTTTTGTATGTATACATATTTTTACCGTAGGAGAGCTAAGCCAGAATCCTCTGTCATGGCCCCACGAAAAACATCCAAGGAAAGTGCTGAGAGTTCAAGGCAAGGCTCATATAATCTTTCTGATACTTCACCATGAAGTGTTGATTTTGTCAGAAGCTGGTCATACATCTTCGAGGTTCTATAGTCCGAATTGGTGAACTATTCAGATGATGCCAGTGATAATGAGAAGGACGAATTGGACACCAAATACAAGATCTTCATCCAAGAAGAGTTGCATAAAGTAGTGGCCATGCCACGTCTTCCTCATTACTATGATATGATCTGATGGCAGCTAGACCATGTAGATATCCCAACCAGAACCATCATCAACGAGTAGAAGGTCACTATTGGGACTTTTAGACCAGAACACTTACAGGCGATGTACAAATTATCTTCCATGCCAAACTTCACATACAATGTCGAGTTTCTGTAGAATTTTAAACAGAAGGAATGCTAGCAATACGGCAAAAGATTATCTAATTTGATCAAGGATTGGGTCTCACACCCCGCAAAGTTTAGAGCAGATAGTAACGGAGTTTATTCCATATCTTCCTTGGAACCATAGTTCAAATACAAAGCAATGATGAGCTATAGATTGTATGGGAGGGAGGACACCACACATTTTTTCTTCCCGTGGGTGCCTCTGATGCATACAGTTGCAAAAGGTTGTTCCTTTGACTGGGCCAAACTGTTGTCAGATAGTCTAACTAGTCGGATTATAGAATACCAGATGCAAAGGGAAAGTGGGAAGGCCGCTTCATTTTTTAGGTCCTTATACATCATGGACATTGTGTGTTTTATGACTCCTTTTCCCTTAATGAGCTGGAGTTGGGCTCCATCTAATGTTGAACCTATCCATGTATACCATTCAAATATTTGGGAGGATAAGGCTGTAGATTTCATATACGAAATTTTCAATTGGGTAATGGTATCGATGCATGTCACCATCTTCGATAATCCACCACCTAGGATCTCAAATAGCATCACGGCCAATTTGAGCAGCGTGGTCGACTGGTATGTGGAGGTAAATTTTTCATATATCAGGGTTTTCAGTGCCTCTGTTCCTCCACGTGCTCTACCATTATTTATACCTGATAGGCTGGTTTGTCGCGAAATCGCTAGGCAAACCATGATTGGTGGCATAAATTAAGAGCTTAAAGGATTTTAGAAGAA
>CBVK0101802411.1:0-13063 GCA_900067695.1 Picea abies
GTAGACATTGGAGAGGTGGTCAGGTTTATTGGAGCCGATGAGCCTGTAGGTCGTCGTGATGGACCATTTGGTCATGATGCAGGTTTCCATAATGGTTGTGCTGGGGTTCCAAAGTACATCTAAGCCTCTGAATGTGTCTGTGGCTGCTGTGGATACCACTTTCCCTTTCTTCCAATAGTAGGGGAGAAGCTTATCTATGTCTTTAGTAGCACATTTTGTTTCTTGGAGCAACATTATGTCCAATTTCTCTGCTAATATCAAATCTCGTAGCAGTTTTTTCTTGCTGCGCCCATTGAGACCTCTTATATTCCAGGAGAGGATCTTCATGAGGAGGAGGNNNNCCCATTGAGACCTCTTATATTCCAGGAGAGGATCTTCATGAGGAGGAGGGGAAGGGGAGAGGGGGAAAGCTATCCGACATGAGGTGGATCTGCTCGGAGTTCACCATGAAGTGACCTATCTCTTGTGTGAGCTTGTTCATCGATTTCCTTCCTCTTCTCTTTTCATCTTTCTAAGGTTTGCTTTGATCCTTTGGTTGGTTCACTTGTATTCCCAAACCCTTATTGAATCTGGTTGTGGATCTGACTGAGGAGTTAAGGAAGACCTTGTGCACTTTTCGTAGTTGATCTAGAAGTATGGTGTACAGTTGGTGGTGTCGATATGCATGCTCCAAGTGCTCTAGGTCCACACCTGCTAGTTCTTGCTCGTCGAGGTCCATCTCGACATCCCCATCCTTTGTTTCCAGGTGATCCTCTATTCGAGTTGTAGGGTCTGTTGATGAAATGTTTGGATTCGTCTCCGACATTGATCCCCCTTTCCCTTTTCCTGTTTTCTAGGGTGTTTTCTCTGTCTATACCTCTTTGGGGTCTGAGGGGTTCTCCGGTTGATCTTGTAGGACTGCATATTTTTTGCTGGTGGATGGATCCTTACTTTCTTGGGTTTCCTTCTTTCTTCCTCCTTGTCTACGCTTTCCAGGTGCCTGAGCGAAGCCATCCTTATCTTTGTCAACATATCAATTCCCCTCTTTGTTTGTGGCATTGAGGGGGCATTCTCTGAAAAGATGTCCATGCTCATGGCATTTCCTACATCTGAACGGAATATGTTCATAGTCAATGGTTTTCATCTAGTCCTCATCATGGTATTCTAGGACTATGGATTCCGAGAATGGCTTGGCTATATTCAGGAAAAAAGATGTGTGCATATGAGGTGTATCATCTTTTCTTAGTGGCCTCTGAATATTTGACATAGACGCCAATGGTGTCACCTATGCCTGCAAGAACCTCCTCCAGCCAGAATTCTTGAGGTAGGGAATATAGTCTTATCCACTCTGGTGCATGTGCAAAGTCTTCCATTTCAGGGCTAAATTTCTCTGTCCAGAACCTCAAGAAGAGTCCTGCTGAGTTGAAAAAATACAACCCTCCGTAAAAAATGCAGTTTCGGTCCTCAAGGTTGTGCAGGATGATGGTGAAGAAACCCTTGGAGCCCAGTTGCAATTCATAATGTCCTTTGGGCTTCCACCAATGTTGTATCCATTTGACCAAGTCTCGTTCCAAGTCCCAAAGCCCTAAAAATTTTCCTACTAAGGCATAATCTCTCATATATTAGTTCTGCTCCTCAATGCGGGGAGAACTGATAATGTATTTCGGGGCAAGTGGTGCTTGTGGGATACACTTGCCTGGTAGCCATGGCCTTGACGCACTTCTTGGTGCTAGCTCTTTCCCTGAATCAATGCCCATATCCTTGTCTTTGAAGGTACCTTCGACCAATAATTTAGATTGTAGATCGGGGGGAGGTTCGAAGGTGGGTCGCTTGGAGCCCTCTCCCATGCTTCCATTCATCGTTGCCTGGCTATAAGAGGGGCCTCTCGGCCCTCCCTCCTTCAGAGGCATGCGCCCCAATGGGGCGACTAGTTGTAGAAGAGTAACAAAAACCCTAAACCCTAGCTTGGTGCCACTTCCTCAGCATTTTTGTATGATTGATGAATGATTGTTGCCCTCCCCACCCGGTTTCAATTCCTGCAAGTGACATGTTGAGATCTTAATGAGTATATTATTATTGTAATGGGTTTGAGCCATGTTGTTTCCTTGAATATTATAGGGTTCCCTACATTACCCCACTTAATACTTATATAAAAAAAATTATTCATTTGAGTCACTTATGTATTTAGTTAACATATCTATATGCATGTAGGTATGCATGTGTGTGTTTGTTATATATTTAATGTCAAATTTTAATTTAAAAGTAATATATGTGTATTTAGAGGTGATGGGAGTGAACTAATTGTAATTGGTATATCAATGGAATTTATTTTTTATTATCATTAACAAAAGTAAATAATTCATGCCATGAAAAATTTTAATTTCAATTACACACTTTGTTGATGGCCATTAAACATCACCTTAATAATTATAATAAATTTTATTGGTGGGATAACTAAGATTGCTACTATTTCTTCTTTCAAATCTAAGTTTGAGGAAATGGATAAAAAATATCACATTTGACATTATAGTTAGAGATACACAACATACATCAAATTAAAATTGAAAGATAAATCACTATGGAAATGACTATTGGTCATCTCCACAATATCGTATAGAAACAATTCACACTTGTCAATGTAATATGGATTGACTACCATAGGATTCAATTGGTGATGATAGTCCCCTATCATTGTGGAGTCTTTTTTGAGATCCCTCAGATTCTAGAGATGACATCTTGATCCCATCATTGTAAGTTCCAAACCTAATTACCATATGGTGATGATAAGTGTGCTTCACTATATCTTTTCTTTGGATATTTTTACCATGTGTCACTACATGTTCCTAAAGAAATGCATCAATAGTGATGGGTAGTGTTCCTCACCCTTATTTTCTTTTTTTCTATAGGAGATTCCCATTGTCTTATGTTCAAAGGGAAATGTATAGATGAAGATGATGTCAAAATATTTCCATAGGATTCCATTGGTAATGAGCTTGGACTATTACATATAGATTCCTAGTGTATTGAATATTTTACAATGGTTTGTTCCTATTTCCAATTTGGTTTTTTGATAATGGCATGGGAAATGGTCGATGAGCATCATATACCTAGATAGAAGGTAATGGTTTCACACCCATTTCCTTAACCATTAAAATTTTAATCACGATGGATTTGACAATGGTCACTTTTTGGCAGTGAGGACCATTTTAATCATCCTTACTAAAATTGCAATATCAATTTTTGTTGTTGAAATCACCTTATTTGGTGTGGTGAGACTTTCACACTTTCACCAATAAGTCCCCTTTTCAATTTTTTTTTGGATATTTTCCAGCATCGCCATTGTATATTGTTTACGTATCATTTGAATGAAGGGAAATAGTCTCAATTGATGCATTGAATACATAATAGTTCATAGAGAGAAAAAGGAAAACACACTTACAGGTAGAAGAGACATTAAATAAGTATATGGATAAATACAAGGCCAAAAATAACTAACACATGATTAAGAATAATTTCCAAGAAGGCAATATAATTTTGTTACACCTTAATAAGGAAAGGTTATAAGGACCAGGGAAGAAAAAATAAAATCTCTTAGATATGAATCTTTGAAAATAAAAAGTAAGGGGATAATAATGAAATTGCACTCTTGTGACAAATGATCTCTAATATGGTTGGGGAAGGAGTAGAGGTGTGAGGAAGGTAGCTAGGATTTTACCCTAGTCATATTTATGTCCAACCATAGGTATCCCTGCAACTTTCTCTATTGTGATCTCTTCTACATTGGGAGAACTCTCAATCGGTGATTGAATGGATCCCATGCCACCCCACTTGGGAACCTAAGTATGGGTTTCTCATGACAACCAAATGTTAGAGCCCCTTGGTTGGTTCATGGATGGAAGAGTGATAGTATTAGTTCTTTTTCTGTCTATCTAGGGTTAGGTGTTGGTTCATGGATGGACGAGTGATAGTATTAGTTCTTTTTCTGTCTATCTAGGGTTAGGTGTCTATGGTGGGTTTCCTATCAAATATGCATGACAATGAGGTTTCCCTTGGTTCCCACCTTGTTCCTAAGCGTTCACCTCATTAAGTGGGTGTTTATTCTCGGGAATGACTAGTGGGATTATATACAACACTTAGTTACCTATTGGATTATCTTATTTCCTTTATTTTAGTGTTTTAGACCTATGATCGTAGTTTCTGATCAATTGGGGTCATGGTTTCCTTAATTTTAATATATATTATATAATGCATAAATTAGAGTTGTTGGACCCTCTATCTAATGATAAGGTGGCATTGGTCATTTTTATAGTACTTTCAAATTTGGTGGCATCACCTATATGGGTAATGGTGCATAGGTTTAAGTAAATTAAATGTTCATAGAAAGATGGTTGGATTCCACCCTCTACCTAAGGTGGTTCTCTAGGTTCATGATTTCTTTTGAATACTAGAGATAATATAATGGTGACCGTTAATTGGGTGTGCACTTTATCTATGAACTATATTCGCTAGTTATTGTATCACATATTCTAGTATTTATTCCAGGAGATATGCTTTGGAAAATTGCTCTTTTCATTTTTGGCATTTCGTTCTCAAAGATACTTAGTTATATATAAGTAATTCTTTTAGAAAGAAAACAATTAGACTTTTTTTATTGAAAAAAATGACATCCTTCAAATAATTGAGATCGTAGGTAATGATGCTTACAAACTTAGTCTTCCACTATACACACACATTTATTTAGTAGTAAATGTAAACAACCTAAAACTCTATGATTCATATAAGCTCAATGACGATGAGTAGGTCCAACTATTTCCTTTCATTGATTATTTAACACTAGATACATACACAAAATTAGTAGAGGACACGATTTTAGAAAAAAAAATACCAGACTATCCTAACAGTTTAAATAATAACAATATCAGTTTTAATTGAAGTGTTATCTACCAACCAAAGACAAATTGTACTCCAAGAATAAATTTGAGTAATTTTTTCCTCATATCCTTCCCAACTAAATATTTTGGAGTTATATATTAACAATATCAATTTTAATTGAAGTGTCATCTACCAACCAAAGACAAATTGTACTCCAAGAATAAATTTGAGTAATTTTTTCCTCATATCCTTCCCAACTAAATATTTTGGAGATTAAAATCCTCCCAAAATGAAAATGGATTTACACAAGTTCCATAAGAATTTATTGGTCCTCAATATTGTCCTCAATACGGGGGAGATTAGGATTTGAGACATCTAAAAGATAGTGTTGTTTTTATTATATTTTAGGATTGACTCAACCAATATATAATTTTTTCTCTCATTGATATATCTGCAATGAGCTATCATACATTTAAAATGAAGTTCATATGTGAAAGTTATGACCATAACAAGGTAACAGTCCAAATATTTCTTGCATATCCAAGTGGATTAGGTTGAACAATTTAAGGAGATATTGTGGAGATGGCTATGGACATGATGTTATCTAATTAGCTAATTAATATTTAGTAGTTATGATCAGCTATGGCTATATAAAGAGACCATTTGTACAACAGAATGTACACACAAGAATGTTATGATGTAATATAGTTTTTCGCTTCCAAGGTTTCTTGAGTATAATTTTTGGTGTTGTAACATAGTTCAATTTTTTATAAATTTGGAAATTTTATAGCTTATAATTTAGGAATAATAAGAAATTTTGGCCTTGAAAAAATACATAGAAACAAATAAAACAACAAAATAAATAATGAGAAAACAAAAATAAAAGTGGTTGAAATTCAAACAAATTTTGTTTATAATAGTTGTTTTTGTTTTAAATAAAACAAAGGTTAATCTAAATAATTTTCATTTATAATTCCTACTTGGTTCATCTCTTTCTATTTACACAAAATTTTCATTTCACACATCTAGGGTAAAAAATTCAAGATGACCTTGGAAACCCTTCCTCAATCTCTCACTAGACTTTTGTGATTATTAAAAATCCTTTGAATGTTGAGTTTTCACTATATGTGGATTGGATTATGTACAAATCTTACCAAATCATATATAATAAAGATCCTCCTATACTATTTCCTAAGTGAAAGAAACTATTACAATTAATTCGAGACATAAGAGTAGGAGACTTGTATGTCTTTGAACATTACACTGAAATAAGGATTTATGGTTGTCAACTTGCTCCATTTCGCTTACCTGTTTTTATGACTCCCAATATTTTTTCTCTTGAATATATTAGAGATAGATGAAACTATGATGAAATTCATTTTGTGCCTAACAAGTAAAAGGTGACTTTCAAATTAAATAAGGAAGTAGGTCCTTTCATTGTGAATACCAGGTCAACATTGCAGGTTTCAAAAAATATACTTTCATATTTGGGGTCAAAACAAGGAGAACCATGGAATTATGACCCTCATGACAGAATTTGAACATCAAAAATAATTTTACATGGGAAAATTCCTTATCAACATCAGCAAAAAGAGAAATTAGAGATATTGGAAAACCAAGAAAATTGGAAAGATGTTCTGAACAATTACAGATCCATGTAAAAGCACTTGAGTAGTTAACAAAGTCTCCAATGACAGAAACTCCACAACAATTTGAAAAGAAATACAAAAGGAAACATTCAAATTATGCTTTGAAAGGTTAAAAAACAAGTGCATAAGAATCATCCAAGAAGCAAAAGTTAGAAGAAATTGAAGAAGAAGAAACAAAGCTTCCTGAAGAAATAATGTCAAAGAAAAGAGGCCTTGTTGTGACTGTAGAATTCATGACTGCATAAAATCTCAAAGGTGTCGTAGCTCAAAGTGAGTCGGAGCTAGGAACCAATGATCAATCAAGTAAATTGGACCAAGTTAAGAAATTTATGGAAGTGAGAAAGACAGATTCAAGAATCAAGGAAAGTATAATTCCTAAAATCTATGACCACGATACATATCAAAATCGAATGATCTCAGTCGTAGAAAATGAAAAAGGGAGGCTGAATATAGTATTCATGGAGCCAAATGTTCATAAAAAAGTGACAAACATCTATATAGATCTGAATAATGTTCATCCTTTGGATAAGCTTGATTTGCACAGACACACTACAAAGATGATAAGCACAGATTCTATGATATCTAGTCTTGGAATAAAGAAACTTCAATCCATCAATGATAAGCTCATAACTCAATTGAAGAATGAAAAGTTGGCTACCAAAACTAGATAGATAAGAGTGGAGGAGTTAGAACAATGGATAATATAACTTGGAAAAAATCCAAGAGATGATGCATCCATACAATCACTAATCAAAACAAAAGATAAAGAAATCCAAGATTTGAAACAGAAACTCAAAATACTGGGAATTGATGATGTACAAACTCCAAAACTCCAAGCAGTCTAGGCAGAGAAATCCCAACTTGTGAAGAAAATGACAAATATGGATAAACATATGAAAACGTACGAAAATTAGATTGAAAGTTTAAAAGGCGGATATTCCTCTTCTCAAGCAGTAGAAACATCAGATCCAAACGATGGACTATGAAGGGAATTAGCATATTTAAATTTGAAAGGTGTTGAGATTTTCAGAAATCCTAAAGAAAATAATCTCAGAGAAGAAATAATAAATCAAAGATAAAGACAAAACTATTTCACAATATCAAACTAAAGGCCAAAATGTCGACTGATATGGAGCAAATGAAGACTAATCTCCGAGGAAAACCATATTTGGTAGGATCCAAGCATCTCATCTGGGATGAGATTATCAGTGAAGTGTCCAAGCTTTGGGATTAATTCAAGATCATAGATGATGAAATGTTGTTGGTGGATAAATCAGATAAAGTAATACATAAAGCATTTCATGAAATGGGAACAAGACCACAACTAGCCACTCAGATCATAAAATTCCTTAATTCAAATTCTAGAGATATATTGTAGAAGAAAAGAATTAATGATAGGAAAACAATGGTAATGGAAACTGAAAGGATCTTGACAAAGAAGAACTTGATACAAGAATCTCGGGATGAATGCATAGCACTGAAAAGGAATGTGGAATATTTTTTCAACAATTTTAAGAACTTAGTGAAAATGGGGTTACCTTAATCCTGGGACAAAGATGGCAAGTTATTTCCATATGAAGACTTCAGAAAAAGTTTGTTTATCGCTAGGGAAAAATATGACAAGTTTCAGAACATGAAGAACACTCTAAGAGGTCAAACTATTGTCGATCTACTCATAGATGATTTTTATCTTTTATGGAAAACAAAAAACTTATTCTCACATAATCCTACATACGAAAAATACACTAAGTTAGATATTGGATTCAGATAGATGAATTATTTCAGTTACCCTTCCGATGTGACTTGGAATCTCCTTCTCCAATTGTTGGTAGGGTGACTCATCAAAGATGAAGAAAATCAAGGATTGACTCCTCCAGATGTCCTATTTCTAGGGAGTCAAAGATTTTGTAGTATCTAAATTTTCTAAAAAATAGGATCGAATAACCATATTTGATTTCAACCTATATTTTATAAATACTCATGAGAACTCAATGTAAAGAGAGATTTTTATCCAGAGCTCAAAATTTCCATATTGTCAATTTCTTCTCAAATGTATCTACTTCCATGAATGTGATGATTTAGTACAACAACTATCATCATAGTGCTTCAAAGGCATCCTTCATGAAACCAATGATCTCTCTTTGATCTTCAGAATAGAAAGCAATGGCGTGTGTCAGTATAGAAATGGGGGAGCTCATTTGAGACACTACAAAAATGTGAATGGTCGTTCTAAGAGCAGCAATTATGGCTAGCAGATCATGGTGTTGAAGCTGTTAATAAAGATCCAGAACGCACGATTATGGTTAAAGATTGAAGAGGAGAAAGGATGTAAAGGCCGCGAGAGAAAGGCATACCATCACAAGCCTAAGTTTCATCTTCTTAGGGACTGTGTGAAAGCCATCGATTCAACTGACAGAGTCAACGTAGTTTGAAAAGAGGTTGGTTTTATTTTTTTAGTGGAGATTACTTTATTTCAAATAATCAAGATCCCTGGTGTTCATAATATATGTGGAAATAAGTGCAAATCGCTATCCAGAAAGAAGTGCAACATTCACTCAATAACGATATTTAAGTAAAATAGGTAAATTAAAACTTTCCTGGATCAATTTTAATATTTGTAGTGGATGTGCACTGATTTTGAGGCTTTTCCTTTTTAACCCACATAAATGATGAGATTTCTTGAAAGTTGATATTATTCTTTTCGTAGGTTAAAAAAGGAAGAGCACGTATGATTATGTGTGAGACGATCCTCAAAAAAGAATTAATATACTTAAGAGGTTAAATGCATGGTAATATACACCCTTTCATGGTGTGTGACGAGTTCATTATTTGAGTGGATTCTCATAGTCTAGTTTTTTATATTTTAAACTTAGACATTATGAGTTTGGAATATTATGTCATGGTTTAAAGTAAAGGTCCAATGGTAACGAAGTCAAGTTTAAAGGAAATTTGGATTCAAGCAAAAGCTTAGAGATATGAAGAATATTTATTTATTTATTTTAAACTTAGACTTTATAAGTTGTTTGGAATATTATGTCATGGTTTAAAGTAAAGGTTCAATGGTAACGAAGTCATGTTTAAAGGAAATTGGATTCAAGCAAAAGCTTAGAGATAGAAGAATAATTTGTTGAAGTTTGATGTGTAGTTTGTTGTATAAAAAATAGTGCATACTTGACATTCAAGGTTTAAATTTATGGTAAGTCGTGAGGGTTTGTTGATGTAAATTTATCTAGTCAAGTAGAGAGTTTGGAGTCAAACTAAAAGTTAAGTGGATTTAAAGTCAAATTAAATATGGAGACACTTCAAGTTGTAAGTCAAAAGTAGAGTCATGACATTAGTGCATCTATTAAGTTTTCCAATATAGTGTCATAGGTGTCTTGGACTTTAATCAACTCTAACAAGAAACATATTTTCGTAAACATGTAATTGAAAATGAATGAATAATACTACAAATGTCTTGTTGGATGGAGATGGCCCTCCTACAGGAACAATTTTATGCAAGTATTCAAAAGAATTATGCAAGAACATGATGAAGAAAAGATGAGAAGATGTTGATTCCATAACAACATAAGATGATGAAAAAAATAAGACTAATGAAGATGATGACTCCATGACAGAATTATGACTTTGAGACACAAAAAAAAGAAGAAACAAACAAGGGCATATTGAAGTGGAAAGAAGAAGGGATGGAGAAAGAGGAAGAAGGGTGAAGAATCTGATGGAAGAAAGAAAAAAAAGATGAAAAAAGAAATAGAATGAAGAATAAGAGTCATCGACATGAACAAAATAAATAAGAGGCAATAAAATTTTGAAGAGCATCGCAACGAGGACAAGGACAAAATTTTAAAGTAGCAAGAAGAATGGAGCAACAAAAGGACTAAAGACTACAACAACAAAAGAAGAGAAAGAATGAAAATGGAAGCAAAGCAAGGTAAATAAGTAGTAATGTGTATTAAATAATTTAAGATGCATAGAGAATGGGATCCCTAATAAGTTTGAAGATCCTCTTTGATAATGTTGTTTTGATGATGGAAACAAAGATTATATTGGTCCTATGTTTGTTTAAGGGATGGATTAGCCTAAATCGAAAGTTGAAATTGTATGTACCTAAGTGAAATGATGATATAATCCATGAAGAGGCATGTTTAAGCCCATAATTGTTTTTGTATGTTTGTGGTAAACTAAAACTACTTGTCATAACATAGAAAGGTTCGTGATCATCTAGAAATCACCTGACATAATGATTTGTGGTGAGTCGAAACCATTTGAGAAATGTAATGGTTCAGGGTAACCCAAAAAACCCCCATATGTATGGGTAAGACAAAGCATACCCACGATGATGATTAATGATGATGCAGGGGGAGTAACATGTACATGTATGAAGAATTGTTGTTGAATCATGTATGAGAAAAAGCTTCCTAGACAACCGACATATACAATGACTAATGACCCATGTATTCTGGTGGATGGTGACTTTTTTATATGGACTTCAACACACATGATATTTATATCTTTTAGGTACAAGATCTACTTGTGAGGATATAAGATGAAGATAAAGAGAATAGAAGAAGGAAATGAAAAAATAACCAATTCAAAGGACTAGTTGAACAAATTAAGGATGATGATTTCTTATTAAAATCACTTGATTAAGGGGGAGTATGAAGGAATAATTCATACTTTTGAATTATGAATAATTTCTAAAATATATAATTGCACAAATGTAATGAAGTAGACCAATCTTAATTTCTAAGTATGAGTGAAAGATGAGGATAATAAGACATATCAGGGATGAGGATCTCATGGATTGAGTTGAGGAATTTAAGGATATATTGTGGAGATAGTTATGGATATGATGTGATGTAATTACCTAATTAAGATTTAGTAGTTATGGTAATGTACACACGGTAATCCCCCGGATGGGGTGCCACTTAATCAGTGTCAGAGGAAAGCTGGAATGGGGCAGCCAGGGGAGTTATTAACCTTGGCCGCTAGCCCCCCGCTCATAACTCCATAATGGCTTACACCCCGCGGACAACAATGGTAATGCGCCTAAACAACCTTGCAGGGTTAATGGCCCCTCGCACAAGCTAGACCAGGTGTACCAGGCCTAGGGTGGTTGTCACCTCAACTCTCATGGATAGCTTATCCATCAATTCATGATGTACTAAGAGGGAAATCACCCAGGTGAACTTATTCATTCCCCCTTTGCATTTTCTCCTACTCCTTGGCTCCCTCAAGCGTTTTCTCACCTTTTCCCTCTGCAACTGCATTTTCTCCATTTCTCTCTTAGGTGATTTATGTCCTTACCCTTACATTAATCATCTTCTATCCTTCGACCCTAATAAGATATTTCTATGCATTTCCCTTTTCTTTCTCACCTGCACTTCATCTCTTTCGAGCTCTCCCGAGCGCTTTCCAACCGCCCCACTCCCCTTCATCCTCTGCCTATGCATTCTTTCCACCATGCCAAGAGAAAGGGGGAAGTCAAGGAGAGGTGCGTTGTACTACAATTCCCTCTCCACGTGTGACAAAATTTCCTCCTCCCAATTAGCTCTCATCGCTTCTCGCTTCTCTGGCCCTCAGAATAATAGTCATGGGTTGTCGGAGCCTCCTCTGTCGCCCCCTCACTCCATCCATGGCATTCTCCTGGTTAAAGAGAAAGCACCACCACCGAGCGAGTGCACTCCTTTTACCACTAGTCTTCTTACCTCGCGAAGATCATTCCACAAGAGCTGGTGTATGGTGACGAAAGTTGCATGGTGGAGGAGGAAATCCCACCAAGCTGGCAGCTGGAGGAACACACAACGATTGACAGCGAGGAAAAGGAAGTGGAGAGGCCTCTTCTTTGTGCAAATCAACTCTCGGAGTACCACCTCTAACTTATCTTTGAAATTCAGCAAAAGCAAGATGATCAACTGCACTCACAACACATCCTTGGTCAAAGACTGAAATTTTTTTTTGATGCATTAGCGGATGGTCCTGTGTGGACCTAATGCCCAACGTGTGGCCAGAAGTACACCCCTTTCTACAACATCCATGGTCGCTCGAGATCGCCTGTGGAGTAAATCCTCCATGTTTATGTTCTTTGTTTTCTCTCGTTGCAGGTTAATGTCTTATAATTGCTCCTAGTATAGACTAGATGGTCATAGTGACCAATTCCATACTGTCCATATAGTTTTGTTTATATAGTTCGGCCATACTATCCATACAGTTTAGTTTATACAGTTCGGTCATAGTGACTCTCGAAGTACCACCTCTAACTTATCTTTGAAATTCAGCAAAAGCAAGATGATCAACTGCACTCACAACACATCCTTGGTCAAAGACTGGAAATTTTGTTCGATGCATTAGCAGATGGTCATGTGTGGACCTAATGCCCAATGTGTGGCCAGAAGCACACCCCTTTCTACAACATCCATGGTCGCTCGAGCTCGCCTGTGGAGTAAATCCTCTAGGTTTCTGTTCTTTGTTTGCTCTCGTTGCAGGTTAATGTTTTCTGATTTCTCCTAGTGCAGACTAGATGGTCATAGTGACCAATTCCATACTGTCCATACAGTTTTGTT
>CBVK0101802412.1:0-29270 GCA_900067695.1 Picea abies
AACAGTCGATATTAATACAAGGACCTTATTTTTATTTACAAAAAAAAAATGTACACACGATAATGTTATGATGTAATATAGATTTTCCTTTCGGGGGTTTCTTGAGTATAGTTTCTGATGTCCCTTGCTTCAATATATGTTTGTATGTATTTTCTACCCAACAAATTCAAATATGGAGCTTTATTGATGCATATGAATCCAATATAAAATTATATAAGCATCATGTATGTTTCACTTGGGTTTGTAAACCCTAAACCTAACCCTAATTCTAGTTATCAAAGACTTATATAATCATATTGTAGAACACAATAGAAGACAATAGTTTCTCATAGATTATGAATAATTGTGTATGACTTTGTAATAAATATAAAATTTATTCTCTATAAATTTCCACAATAAATATTTGTATTAATTGTATCTCTTTAATATTATATACTATTTCATATTTGTTTGTAGATGTGTCTATTTCTCTTTCTAAATATCCAAAAGATAAATGATGAAGATATTTTAAATGCATTTACCATTTAGATGTTGGACAATACAAAAGATAAATGATGAAGATATTTTAAATGTGTTTACCATTTAGATGTTGGACAATACAAAAGAATTGGCTTCCACATAAGAATTCAATGTCAATTTAAAACAAAATTGTCAATAAGATTTAGGTAAGTTAGTAAAGTGAATTTTTTTTTTTTTACCTTTCAAAGAATTAAACCAAATCTCTTAAAAAATAAACATGGTTGTTATAACCATGGAAAATATTAAATATCTTATTGGTTGGTATAATCATGGAAATAATTAAATATCTTTATATGTAAGAATATAATGGTAATATAGAGAAGATTGCTATTTTTTCTTTTTGAATTTTTTTTACAATAACATTAAAAAAATTATTCATTCTTTTCATATAATATGATTAAAATATATATGTCCTAATGTTTTGGAAAATAACATTGTAATTATATTTTTTATATAAATATATAAAAATTATAAGATATATAAACTTGTAAAAAAATTATTTATAGAAAATATAAATATTTTTTAATTATAAAAATACAAAAAAAATACACTATAAAAATTATATATTATTTTTAAATAAAATATAATTTCAAATAATATTAAATTTATTAATTTCAAATTTATCACTTTAACTTTATTTAACTTTATATATATACTTTCATAACCTATGAAAAAAAATTCAATTAAGAACAAATTTATAGGACGTATGTTTTGAATGCTTAGAATCCCGTCTAAATATAAGGAAACATATAAATATGATATTCAAAATTACAAGTGCATTGAGAAGACACTCATTAGATCATTTTATTTTTATATACACCTTATAATAATTTAAGTACAAGTACATTATTCAGAAAATGTTTAGTTGGAAGAAAAATGAAACCTGCATAGAAACCATTAACATTGTTTTCCTGGTTGAAGGTTAAATGAAATGATACTCAAATCTTGTTGTGGTTGTTGGTGAACTGCACCAACGATATTTCCTTGAAAGAGATCTTGGGTATAAAATTGAGGAACTGCCTCGTTATACAAATGCAACGCATTACCATCTCTTGAAATCTGGCACTCTGCAATCTAAAAAAAAAAAAAATATATACTTTAATATCCAACATGGTATATAAAATAAGAATTATTAATATTCAATATGGTATATAAAATAATAATAAATGAACAATTATATTTTCATGATATACCTTATTGCGAAGGAATTGATTTTGGAAAATTAGCACATGTTCCTACAAAAATCATAAAATGTTTAATTTTTTTATTAAATGTTTAATTGAAAAAATAACATTATTTTAATAAAATAATTGAAATTAACATAACCATTAACCAAAACTATATCAAAATAGGAAATATCGTACCCTTTCTTGCCCATCCTTAATCTCCTTAAGTAACATTTCCTTCTGGATATTAAGCATATTAAAATTAATAAAAGTAAATTCAAATGAAAAAATCATTAACTATCATTTTAGTTAAATTGGTCCAAACTATTTTAAAGAAAAAAAATAATAACAAAAATACAAGCTTTCTTACCTGTTTTGATCGAACACAATTAAGTCCCTTCTCAAGGCGAGCTTCCAGTAAATCAAGTTCCCTCATACTTAAAGATGAGAGGTTGTCTCCCATTAAGTTACTATATAAATATCATCAAACTTCATTATAAAAAAATCTAATAAATATTTATTCTAAATCTTTAAAACGAAAGTACTACAAAAATATTTACTTATAACTATATACATACCTGTTATATTTTGTTAGAATGTCAATCTCTTGTTTTAATTTTCCTGTATACTGTATGTAATAGTACATACAAGATTTAATTAGTAAATCAATTTCTATTATTACATCGATAATAGTTAAAATTTTCCAATATATAATATAAATATGTTATCAGTGTATATATTTAAAAGAAAAATTCATCAACTTTAATTCATTTTGAACTCACATTTATCCTATACTCAGAATGATAATATATAAAAAGGAAAAACAATTTAAATTGATTCAGGTCAAAACATAATACCTCTCCGATAGAATTTGTAGTTGGCTCCGAGTGCTTATCATTTGCACATAACTTCTTGTATTTCTCAATGGTTCTATGAACACTTTCATACAAACCACCATTAAATTTACTTAATGTTTATTTAGATAATCTAAAATTATCTCTATATTAAAAAATAATTCTTTAATATCTTTATGCATAATTTCATTACCGAAAATATTGAAATTTGGATTAAAAAACATGAAAAAAACATAAAAAAACTATACATATAACTCCTTTTATCTCTCCATGGTTCTATTAACACTTTCGTACAAACCAGAATTAAATTTACTTGATTTTTATTTCAATAATTTAAAAAAAATTATATAAAAAATAATTCTTTAATATCTTTATCCATAGTTTCATGACTAAAAATATTGATTTCTCAATGGTTCTATTAACACTTTCGTACAAACCACCATTAAATTTACTTAAGTTTTATTTAAATAATTTAAACTTATTTTTATATTAAAAAATATTTCGTTAATGTCTTTATCCATAATTTCATGGCTAAAAATATTTATATATATATATATATATATATCTTACAAATTTTAAAAGACATTATGTGTTTTTAAGTGTATAGTTCTTTTATAATGATAATATATTTTTAGAATTTTAAAATCATTTTATATAAAATTAAGATTTTTGTTTTCATTGTTTAAGATGATTGGGATATTTTTAATTTAAATTGTTTTTTATTTAATAATTATAATAATTTAGAATATTAAAAGAAAAAATTGACAATTTTTAAGTTATTTTGAAGACATTATATTACCAAATTTGAAATGTACATAAATTGTGTTGTTAGTTTATTACTAGGGAAAACATACCAACAACATAGCATTAGATTGTCTGGAGTGATGTGATAGTAGAGTCTTTCTAATCGAAAAGTCTTGTAAATTGGAACATGAATTATATCCTATGTTTGTCATACAAACTATTAAAGTGTGAATCTCTTTTTGTGCTTGATACAAAAATTGATTACGAATTTCTAATATATTGTTCTGAAGGAGGTTGGATTGAGATCCTAAAGCCTTCCAAACTAATCCATAAAAAGAAGAACCTGGTAAACATCAACGCTGATTGCAGGGTTAGCCCTCACCCGGAGCTCCACGAACATCATACAAACTAAGGGTAGAGAGGTCCATTCCAACAACATTCTTGGCCAGAAGATTCATCTTCAGATCTTGGAGCCACAATTGTGCATGAAACTTGTCCAGCTGAACCATAATTTCCTCTTTGTTATCTTTCCTATCAATCATGGCTCGCCCAAGAAGGAGTTTCATATGCCAGTAAAGTTCAATTATTCTCATGTAGTGAGAGACACTGGATTTGTTATTACCAGTGTCAGGGATCCATGATTGAGTTTCATCTTGGACCTCCTCATCTGAAACAAATATGCATAAAACTCTTATGTCGGGTTCCAGAAGGTTGATGTTCTCTTGAATGTTTGACACTGTATGGGCTTCAAATGAAGTGGAGGAGTCTGCGACATTTGCAGCGAACCTGGAATCAGTGGGAGGGGGGAGATGATGAGGGGTTTGAACCCAAACTCTTCAAGAGCCTCTACTGCGAGCCATGGTGTTAAAGGACATGGCGCAAATCTTGAAAAATTCAATGAGAGGGTTCTACATGGGGTAGGAAGAGGTGATGCAACGATCAAGCAGAGCATGCGAGGGTTGGTGGAGCCAAATGAAATCGAGAGGGAGAGATAGAAGGTGAGGTCGTTTGTTGAGGATGGTAATAGCCATGTTTCCATAATGCACACAATGCAGGGTATAAGTTCCTTTTATGGTTCGAAGGACTTCCCTGGAGAGACTCCGGATGAGAGGTATAGGCCAAGGGCATGGCCTGTACTGTCGACCAACCTGAGAGCTATGGTGAGAATAACAACCATATTGGGAGATCGTCCGGGTGGTGAGCAGAGCGAGTGATGAGTTAAGGGTCATCAGTGGAGGTGATAGGGGTAGTTGGAGGTGGGCGCAAGGTGGCGAGGGGGTTGTCCACGTGGCTATCTGCCTTCGTGGTCAGCCCTTTTCTAAGCCTCTTCCCAAGGAATTAAATAACATTTTAACATTATCATTAATTCACAATATAATATACATGAAATCAGATTTTTTCTTTAATTATATATAATCATTTAAATATTTTTTCTTACATTCACAATATTTTAATCTTAATTATGAGGTTATATTTTTTATTTAATTATATATATATATATAATCATATATAATCATTTAAGGATTTTTTCACAATATTTTAAACTAAATTAATACTATGTTCTATTTGATATCAATTGGTATAAATTTTAAAATATGTAATTTTAAAATTTTATTTTGAATCTCAAAAATTTAATATTAATTGTAGCATGACTATTCTTGAAAAGTTTAATGTTTTATTTATTTATTTTTTATTAAATTTTAAATATATTGATATTTTACTTCAATTTTATTTAAAGAATATTTTACCAATAAATTTGAATTTATTTTTTAATATTGTTTTTAGTTTTGATGTATAATATATATGTATGTTAAAATTAAAAAATAAAACTTATATAAGAAGATGATATTAGAAAGATAAGAAAATAATATCATTTTCTATATATACACTTTTTCTAATATCATTTTATTAATATAAGTTTTAAAATTGGTTTATTATTTTGAAAATGTTTTTACTTATTTTTAGTATTAATTAATAAAAAAATAATATTCCCTTGGATTGGATTGGGTAATAATTTGGATTTTACAATACCTCTCTCACATAGAGAAGAGAGGCTACTCGAGGGTAATAATTGGAGTTTACAATACCTCTCTCACGTATAGAAGAGAGGCTAGTTGAGGTTAGTTAATGTGGCTTACAACTTTCACATTGTCGTTGGGTATTGGTATTGAGTTAGTATTATGGATTTAATGGTTCATATAGGCACTTGAGGTGATAGTTATGCAAATGATGAAGATTAATTAATGGTGGATTGTTTCATGATCGAAGGTGTTGATTTTGAAGGGTTTATAATAGATATTGAGGCATGGTAGATGAGTTAGTTGGTGGGAGTTTCAATATCACTAGGCTCTAGTTTTAGAAATCAAAGGGTTAGCTTATGCCTTAGAGGGTTTTGTGTGATAATGCACGTTAATAATTTCTTGCATGCTTTGTTAGTTTGGTTTTTATTTCTTCGTTCATCTATTGTTTGGATGATTGTGGTGTTTTTGTTTGTTTTTTAGGTGATGGAGGTGTGCTTGGTAAAGGAATCATAGCTCCCCTTCCTTCTTGGTGCTCGATTTTCCTTTTGTTCTTGCTTGGAAACGTCATAGTGCTCTCTCTCTTGGTTTTTAAATTTCTAAGCTCCATCCTATTGCTTAGCAATGACTCTTGGTAAGTTGTGAATCCATTAAATTATCTTGTGCGGTTGGATTTTCTCTACTCTATGGTAGAGGGTTTGATCATTGGGGGATAATTGTCCTATACCTTTCTTGTCCTAGTTCCTAGAGTATGTACAACCCTTCCATAAAATATGGGTCATGAGGAGGTTCTGTCCTCTATTTATTTGGGTAAGACTCCTCTTATTTTTTCCTTTGTTTTCAGGCTTGCAAGTGGATTTCTCTTGGCTCCTCCTCTTCTTTATAATGATTCATAGCAACCATCCCTCAAGCACTATGTACATTAGGAGGAACTCTTGCAAGGGTTCAAATTTGTCTTGCAAACCCTCCCCTCATGGAAAACCACCATGTTGAGTTACTTAGGCTTAGAAGGAATCTTTATAGGTAGCCTCAAAATTCCATGTCTGCTTCTTTGAGGAAACAAAAAGGGATATTAAGGAAATGGAAAAAAGGATCACATGGAGAAAACAACGACTCCCCAAGAAAAAACTATAGACCGACTTCAAGGACTATATTTATGAACTAGGTTACTCGCAAACCATGGACACCAAAATTACCAAGCTCATGGAACTTTAGTGGCTCAACAAGGAATTCATTGCTCATATTTTTTAGGAGAAAGGAAACCTATAGATCACCATTTGGGATAAGCTACATGTTTTGGAACAAATGTTTGACACTATGTGTTAGGAAATTTTCAACATCGATATTTCAGTGGCTACTTCAATAGAACTTCTTGGTTCTCTCATGGAGAATATTGATCCAGTCCAAGAATATGGAGGCTCTCCCTCCAATCCTATTCTTTTGGAGGAGGATTTGATGCAATATCATGGCATGAAAGGGAGTCTGAAGAAAGAAGATGGTATTGCAGTACAAGTTTTAAAATTATTTGGTATATCTATTAAGAGGGGGCACCAACCTCCTTCTCCATCATTTGTTATTTTAGTGGTTCTTCTGTTGATGTTAGGATAGGAATGGATTTATTTCACTTTTATGTTACCATGTCTCATAAAAGAGACCTCTAAACAGTGATTCTAGGTAGGCCTACTACCCCTCATCATATTGAGGGGAACTTGGACCTTCTATCTCCATGGGATCATGAACCTAGTGGACTATTTTGTCTTACTTTATTGGTGCTTGTAGCAAATTCTCTATTCCCTAGTTGTTGGAGGCCATGGAGAGAGATTCCACTCATAGAGAATGAATTAATCTAAGAATTTTATTAGATTATGTTTCCTAAGAATCAAGTCTTTGTTTTTTTTTATCACAAGTATGATGATAACATTAGAATTATGGGTGGTCCAAGCCTATTGCAATTCATAAATTTTGGACGAAAATACCATCAATGCATTTCTATTGTCCTAGATAATTTCCTCATGCCAACAAAGGACTCAACATATTTCTCTAACACACTATCCATAGCTATATTGTTGATGCAAGAGCATCACCTTCAAAGTTAGAATGCAAGTGTGGAGGCAAAGGAACGACATCTCAACAATGAAAAAATTTCAAATCAGAAATTAACTCAGAATTAAATCGAGTTGTTGGGATATTTTGTAAACAACATTTAAAAAATGTAACATGTTTCTAAATTCATAAAGGACTGTAAGGGATTGAAGATATCGAGTGCTGACTCTTATCTAGCAATAATTGTTAGTTATTGTAATAGGACAGAGTAGGTAACTTCTAAGAGTTTGATAGGATAGGTTTTAGACAGTATGAGAGAGCTTGTGGAGCCAGTCCTTAGATAGTTTATTATTGCATTGTAATAGATCGGGATGTATGAGTATTGTAAGAGATCAAAGGGATCAGTAGAACAAAGTAGAGTAGAATAAACAATATGTAAATTTTTTTCATGAATGAATAGAACAGACATAATTGTCCCAAATCGTTGGATTGTGTTCATTTAATGTATGGATGAATGAATGTTATATTCTGTGTATGTGATTTATTTATGTTCGTTCATGTATGATTGTTCGAGAGATTGACTATATGAAGTTGTGACAAAACTGGATGAGTTTCAATTGTTTCTCTTCTGACACTCATATGCAAGGTTTGCATCTTGAACACAAGGAGTGTGTCGACTGAGTCTCAGAGTAACTCAGATAAGTTCAAAGAGAAAAAAGGAAACTTAGACCAGGTGCAAGGTGTGCACAATGTCATGAAACAACTAAGTGTCAAAGAACCCAGAACAGAGAACACCAAGTGGGCGAGAAGAATTTATTTTCAAGAAATCCTTCGAATTGAGTTATTGAAATCTCGATAACGCTAGGTGTGCATGGGAAATCAAAATCCTTTTAAGGATAAATCTTAGAAGGGATGGAACTTTCAGAAGTGTTAATGAGATCCAAGATTTGGACTCGTAGGAGGAGCAAAGGTTCGAAATCTTTAAACACATAGAAGTCTCTAAGTCACAGAGAGATCAGAAGATCGGGATAGAGGAGTGAAAGTGGTCATTAGATCACAGTTCAATGGATCAACAATCATTTGATCAGAGTGAAGTGCACGAGCCTTAGCTCTTTGCACACAAAGAAGAGAGAAAAATAAAAAGAGTTGAGAACTGAGATTTCAGGAGCCCGAAGAGATGGAAACCCGAAGTAGAATCTCATTCGTTCGATCACAGGAACATATTTGATTTGTCAAATTGTTCAGAGTAAACTCCAAGCATTGGATCTCCCAAATAAGTCTGAGTCGTTAGATACCGTGAGTCCCGGAAGAGGCGAGTTTGAACTTTGAGATTTCTGAAGCGCGGAGAGCCACGGGAGCGGAGAAAATATGGACCGTTAGATCCATGAGGACACGTGTCGATAGGTCAAAAGATCCAGAGGAAGGTGAAGAGACAAGATCTGTCAATATATAGGTTGACACTTGTCAACATATCACGAGCTCTAGGAAATTTGAAGTGGGTTTTCAGTTTGAGAACTGAGATTGCCAAAGAGCGAAGAACCGAAGTAAAATCTGGGCTGTGAGATCTAAGGGAGATGTGGCATGAATCCGTTAACTCCAGGCAAGGTCCCAAAGTGGTTCATAATCATTGGATTCGGAGGAGACATGGCCAGTATCTATGAGCTCAGGATAGACACCCGAAGTAATCCTCGATCATTAGATCAGGAGGACATGCATCAGTGTATTATAGACTCCAGGTAAAAGCCATTGGGAAAAAGGAAGTTTGAGATTTGAGATCTCAGAAGTCCGGAGACCCGAATGAGATCTCGACTGTCGATCGAGAAGAGGGTTGCAGGACCATTGATCTGAGTTGAAAGGTCAAACATCCATAGTGGGAGAAGAACCATTGATCGAGTGGGACAAGTGTCCGTAGATTATTAACTCCAGGAGATTGGAGTACGAAAGGAGTTGGGCTTGATATTTCAAATTCCCGAAGTCCGAAACTATAAAGAGATCACAGTCGTTGATCTAGGAGGGGCAGTTCTGGTCTGTGGAATTGAAAGACACATATCTGAATCATTTATTTAGACCGCATCGTCAATATCGTGAGATCAATGATCCTGTAACATTTCGGGGATAGGAGTTGCGCAAAGCTTAAAATATTGAGGGCAGGTCACAATTCAAACCATGGTTTCGTCAGAAGGACACGTGGAAGCTTGAGGATAATTGCGGGCCCAAAAGTAGTTTAACTCCAAACCGCTTGTGGGTGCACCCATAATCGTGGGGTCATCTCCCAAGGTCACATTCGGGAGAGGGATTATCTGAAAAAGAGTTATCGCTCAAAAAATCTGAGACTTCATCGTAAAGCGAAAGGGAAGGTCGTGGGTTCTATCTGATCTGCACCAAGAAACCAAAAGGGCCTGTGTCTTGATACAAAAGGATACCATTTAGGTTTCAGAGAGTCATCAGACTCAAGAATCAGATATCCTTTGACCGGGAGGTCGCGCAGCCCTACGAGGAGTAGGGGGGCTGCATCAACTATCATCAAATTTAGGAAAACAAATATCCAAAGAACAAACCAAGTCTCTAAAAGAGGAGGAAGACTAAGAAAAAGGAGACTATAGGCCTTAGAGATAAGGCAAGTAGGCCACAAGACCTCAAACCAAGTGAGAATAACCCATCCATTGAACACACAAAGATATCAAACTAAAAATTTGAACCTAAACCAATCCAAAATCTCGGAATATTGAGGAGCAATAAGACCACTAACACAATTGCCAACGATCCAATGAACTAGGACTTGCCTTACCAAGACACTGAGATTGAAATGGAAGGAGGAAAAGTCCAACCTCAAGAACAAAGAGTTTCCTAGCACCATACACCCCTGAAATTCCACTGAAACACACTATTCTAAATTAATCTTGAACTGTCGATATCCAGAACTCGATGCATGCATTGCAGAGACAAAACAAGAAGAGATTGTAGGAAATGACCATTCACTCCCATAGTAGAAAACTAAAAGAACGAACCAAAGTGCATTGAGATAGCCACTAAGATCCCATACTAGCAAATTCAAAACCATAAAACCAACGAATCTCCCCCAACAAAGGGCATGAGAAAATTATATTCCCACATTTCATGAGAGAAAGAAACAATGTGCATTGAATGTCCATGAATTGAACCTACCATTCCATATGGTAATGAGGAATGAAATTCCTCATGCCGTCCTTCCTAAGGAATGGCTTACTAAATTGAAACTGTAATTTCATGTTGTATAGAGTGCCTATTTAATGAACATTAATTGATTAATTTAGGGGATTAAATAATAATTAAATTCCTTATTTTTTATATTTCTCTAGGGGTTAGTTATGGATCCAACTTATCCCAATCAGATACTTCCTCATTCAGCTTACTTTTGATATTTTATAACTTATTCCCCACTAGTGGTAGTTCATAATGTTTGAAGATTTTGCTTCTACAAATGCTTAGCCTAGGGTTTTCTGAAGAATTTTAGGGTTTAACATCAATATCTCAATGGTGATGGCTAGAGGAGGGAGCATTATTTTTTTAGTGCTCTAGGGGTTAGTTATGGATCCAACTTAGCTCAATCATATACTTCCTCATTCAACTCATGTTTGATAGTTTATAACTTATTCCCCACTAGGGGTAATTCATAATGTTTGAAGAGGACGCTTCTACAAATGCATAGCCTAGGGTTTTTTGAAGAATTTTAGGGTTTAACATCAAAATCTCAATGGTGATGTCTAGAGGAGGGAGCATTTCTCCCTCCTTCTGTAACAATGTAGCAGAAAACAAAATGAATCATGACCAAGGAATGACAACATACAATAATCATGGAAAGAAAGCACCCAAAACAACTGAATCATGTGGATTGATGGACCTAGGGATAAGTCAACGATCCAAGAGAAAACCAGGTTAGAGAAGATGCAACTACGGTGTATAGGTTCATGTACTTCACAGGTAGATAACATTCCGCATAGGCAAATAACATTCCTAAATATGAAATCAGATCCACAAGAATTGGTGATAAGTCAACGATCCAAGCAAAAAGGACATATACACCTAAAGATCCCTGATTTGGTGGATCAACACTTATTGCAAGCCAAAAGAACATATACACCTAAAGTTGAGCTCGAAAGGGTTATTCACCACCATATTTAACATTCTGGAAGATCAGGAAAGGGTGTTCTAGAATGCCCTCATTTCTTCAATTCAGCTAGACTCCATCTCTATTTTAGGACAAACAAATTTAGTATGGATAAAGAAGACTTAACAACCAGCCCAATCTCGGTCCATTTTTATTCTCTTCCTTAATAATTGAGATTTTGGAGGGCATTGGAAATGGCATCGATTCTCTCATCAAGATCTCATAAACCAAAAAACAAGAGTGGTACATGTCCTATGTTTAGATATATGTATACCTTTGTAGACTTTACCAGTGAAATCGTTGGGCAGAGGGGGGTCCCTTGTCCCACAAACAATGGGGTCTCATACACCAATTTGGTGTGCTGGCTTGGCCATGACCTTAAAAATAGATTATTATTATTATTATGTTTATATGAATATATTCGAACCCCTCCTTGCTTCCATTCTCTTGAGCTACCATGAATCGGATTGGTATAAAACCATATATTACAAGAACATTCCCTTTCGTTGCCAGAAATTCCATGAGCTTGGTAATATTTTTAGGGACTTCTTCTCCTCCATTGACCAACCAAGAAAAGACTCGAAGGGTTTTGAAAAGTCTCAAGTAAAAAGAGAACAGGAAAAATCCCCCCGTGTTGTGAAACCCTGTAGGGATTAAAATCCACAATCTCTATGATCTCTTATCCAAGAGCCCTGAAGAAACCCCAAGAATTGTAGAGGGTCATCCCAAAGAGAAAAACAAGCAAGATCAAGGCAACCTAGAGGACCTAGAAGAGTAGATCAAAAGAAGTAAAATCCATAATGAAACCAATGGTCAAGTGGATAGTGACGATACATAAATGATGCTAGAAAATGAAGAACCGGTTGGCTCAAAGGAAGGAGAGGACACAGATCTAGGTGACTTGGATCTACAAACCATTGCAATAGCATGGGAAAGGAAGTACCCAAATTCAATCCTAGATCAACAAACACAACTCATGAGAAAAGATTTTATCAGAAATCCGGAAAGGAAAGAAAGAGAGGCCCAAGTTAAACATCCTGCGTCTTCTTCTTTAAGTATTAAAACAAGTTCTTTAAAGGATAACCCTAAAGCATCTAAAGAGGGAAAAAATATAGGCCACCGAAGCAATAAACAACTACCGCAAGAGCTCGGTGAAATGTTGGTGAATTATGGAATAATTTCCCTAATGATAGACAAATTCTAGCCCACCCCCTTCCATTCTCAACAAATATACTCTCATGGAATATTAAAGGCCTGAATGGGAAAAGTAAACACAAGCTTCTAAAAAACAAAATTATTATGGAACAACAGACTATAGTCATGCTTCAAGAAATTAAATGTGTTAGGGAATCACTCTCAAATATTGCATCTTTGTATTGGTGGGCTTATTAATCAATTGTAACAACAGGAGGAATATCCTTATTGTGGCATCCCTCAGAAATTGTAGTCTCAATTTTTTTCTCTACTCAAAGAACTTTAACAACCGAATTTCAAATGAATCGATAGGCGGAATCAAGATTCCTTACTAGTGTATATGGAATTCATTCTACTGCTAAAAATATTATCTTCTTGATATATCTGGAAGCTACCTACTGTTTTCTGGGAAACTTCTATTAGATACTAGGGGGAGACTTCAACGTGATCATGTCTCTTGAAGAAAAGTGAGGAAGTATTTTCAGCCTAGACACAGATTCAGAATGCTTCAAGGAAATCATCTAGAATTTAAACATAATTGATTTGGAAACCTCAAAATGTATGAACACATGGAATAATAAAAGAGGCTACATCCACCAAGTAGATCTGAAGCTATATCACTTTCTCATTTCAGCATCCCTTATGCTTACTGGCCTCAGTCTAAATTCCATGATCTTACCAAGCATGGGCTTTGATCACTAGCCAGTCAACTTAGATTTTGACTGGCAAGGCAGTCCCAAGAACAGACCATTTTCCAATTTTCCATTTTGTTTTGAAGCATTCTAGATTGGCCATCCGTCCTTCCAAGAAAATATAACTAAATGGTGGAGGGAGGATGTCATTGTCCAGGGTAAAGTGATTTACTTCTTCCAACAACACCTCAAATATATCAAGTCTCACATCTAACAGTGGAACAAGGAAGAGTTTGGGAACATTTTTAAACCCCGGAGAGAATTGGCGGGAACAGGTCTAACAAAAAATAATCCTTGAAGGAAGGACTGAAACACTCATCAATCAGGATTCCCAACTTCATACTCAAATTGAGGAATTTACCAAGCAAGACAAGATACCGTGGAAACAAAAATCTTGGGTGCATTGATTGAAGGAGGGAGAGAAGAAAACTAAATTCTTTCATCGCTCTATGATTCAAAATCAACACCACAACAAAATTTCCGCTATCAGAGATATCCAAGGTAATAATATTATATCACATGATGATATTGAGAAAGAACTAAAAAAATTGTATTAATATCTTCTTTCCGAAACTCAGAGGGATCTCAAAGTAGCAATTCAAAAAATCACAGCGCATACCCCGTCAGGTTACTTAAGAACATAATGTAGCTTTACTTAGGAAATTTTCACTTTCAGAAGTAGAATGGGATGTCATGGATATGCAGAAAGGTAAATCCCTAGGGCTAGATGGCTTCACCTATGACTTCTTTTAGGAATGTTAGCCGATAATCTTGGGAATTGGTTGAGAATTCTTACACTTAATGCCAGATTTCTTACACTTGTTCCCAAGGAGGATGGTGTAGAATACGATGACATGTTTCGATTGATGTCACTCTGTAATTTAATATACAAAATCATAAATAAATTCATTGCCAACAGGATAAAGTTGCTCCTTCATAGGATAATATTTCCCAAGCAATCAGGATATGTAATATTTGGCAAGCAATCAGCATATGTAGAGGGTAACTAATCCTAGATATCATTATCCCAGCCAACAAGATGAATCTTTCATGGAAAATTACCGAAGAAAGCAAGTATGCTCATAAATTTGGATATGTCTAAAGCATTTGATAAACTCGGCTGGAAGTACATACGGCATGTACTCCTCGCTTTTGGATTTTCATACAAATGGACCAATTGGATTCTCTCTCTCCTTTGGAGCTTTCTTCTCGATCCTCATAAATGGTTCACCCTCATACAGCTTTGTCCCTTCTCGTGGCATAAGTAAAGGAGACCCACTCTTCCCTTTCTGTTTTATTTTAATGGTGGATGGTTGGGGATGTTCCCTTAAAGTAGGAGTGGACTCCAACAAAATCAAAGGGCTCATATTTCATCAGATGATATTACTATCTCTAACCAGAAATTCATGGATGATACTCATTTAATGGGATCTTCTATATGTCAAGAAGAATATGTTATCAAATAGGTTTTATATGACTTCATGGTCGCCTCTTGAACCAACATTAACCATGGTAAGTCTCATTTCTCTTCTCTTTAATACTTCAACTTCTATTCCATTAAATATTCCTAGAATTCTAGGATTTTCGCGGAGCTCCCTTCCTTCCAAATACTTGGGTGAGCCTTTGGTTGAAAATTCCCTCAGTCATGCCTCATGGGAGAACCTTCTCAACAATCTAGAAAAACAGTTGTCATCTTGGAATTTATTTTCTCTTAAGATTATGAGCTTTCTTGTTCTCCTTAAGTTTGTTCTTCAAGCAATTCCCCTTTACCTATTTTCCAGGTTGGCTACACCAAAATTTCTTCTTATGCATTTTCAAAATTTGCAACGGAGCTCAAAAAGAGAAAAAATGGGCACTGGTAGCATGGACCTTGGATTGAGGGATCCAAAAGTTCTTACTATGGATTTCGGGGAGAAATTGGCTTCACGATCTAGGGGAATTTTGGGAAAAATATAGAGAAGGAAATATGTAGCACACATGGCCCAATAGGATCTGAGTTGAATGAATGGCCTCAATGTTGGTTCTCACCTATAAAATGAAACCTTGAAGAATAATAATTTAATCCAAAAGATTGTTTATGGGAGGTATGAAATGGGAAATCAGCTTTATTTGGGGAGAATTCTTGGCAACATATGCCAAAGTTATAGAGAAGGGAATATATTCAAACCCTCCATGAGAATTCGATGAACCAAGGAAACACTCTACTCTCTCATTATTGGGATCCACAACCAATAACCTCTTACTGTAAATCCTAGCTACCACGAGAAGCTTAGACTACTCTTACAAAAGCATTTAATTGGGTTTTTTTTTGGCAAGAATGAGTCGATAAAATAAAACTTTAGGCAAGTATGGACAAAATCAGGAGGGGTTATAGGCTTGGTGTAATATTTAATGTCCGGGAGGCATAACACTTGGTGGAAGAGCACTCACATCTTCCCACTCCAGAAATATGGCCTAAAATATGGAAACAAAATCTATGGCTAAAAGTATCTCTTTTTCTTTGGCTCTTAGCACATGGGAAAACCATTACATGGGACAAACTACTTCGAAGAGGATTCCAAGGCCATTCTATTTGTCATGTCTGTAAAGTAAATGAGGAAACTACAAAACATCTTTTGAACTCTTGTCCCTTTGCAACATATTTGTGGGACAAGGGTGTTTCACTCTTCAAACAAATTGATCGAAATAGACTCAGCCTAGTGGAGATCATAGCCCACTGAAGACCATTTTCTTTTAAACACCCAATTTTAGACAAGGTTTGACAACTCTTCCCAAGCTTTCTACTATGGGAAATATGGAAGGAAATGAAAATATGAATCTTTAAATCCATCTCTCAAGAAGTGGAGTATATACGAAAAATGATCAAGAAAAATGTCAAGAAAAAAATCATGATCTCACCCTGTACTGAGGAGGATTTGAAATGTAATGATCAAGAGGAAATCATTTTGAAGGCTCTCACACTCAATCCCTCTAGTTTTCTCCATCATATTAAAACAATGCCCCCTCACAAAACAACCCTAGAAAAATGGAAGCCTCCACCTCCAGAGTTCATTATCCTCAACTTTAATGGGGCATCCAAAGGCAACCCGAGACCAACCCACCTTGGAGGTGTATTCAAAGATAATAAAGGGAAAATCCTCAGGATTTATGCCAGATTCCTAAGAATAAATAAAAACAATGGAATGCACTTGTATGCTCTAAAATTTGGTCTTCAAGTGGTTGTTTGAGAAGGATATACCAAATTGATCGCAGAGGGGGATTCTCAACTAATTGTTCAAATGCTCAAGAAATTGCAATATGGATCTCTCATCAACAAAATATTAGGGAGGCGGTGCCTTGAATAAGGATTAGCAAGCATAGGAAATCTTCTTCCACGGATCCCTACTCTCATTCCATCTCATCTCAAATGATCTGACAATAAACTTGTTGATTTGCTTACCAATGAAGGCCTCAAGTATGAAATTTTTTCTCTAGATATATATTGGTATGTATCTACCCCAAAATCTATAAAGGAGCATTGACATCCCCTTTATCAAGCTGACAAGGATCCATTGTATGGGGTGATCGACTTGTACTACCCACACGCTCTAGTTAATGCTTCACCATCGGTTCCCATTTACACTCTAGGGGCTGGCACAAATGGTAGGGTAGAACCGCATCTGTAATATGCAGAGGGCTATGGCATTGATTGGGAATATCTGAGATATTATCATTCCTGAGAATCTATTTCCCTCCTGTTAACTAATCCTCTGAGGTTCTCGGGATTTATGTAATATTAATTAAGTAAGTAGTTCATCGATATAAATACATTTTCTATCTGTAGTCGAGGAATAAGAAGAAATATTTGATGTGTTTTCTATGTTTTTTTCCTCACCCTATGTCAGTGGTATCAGATCATGGAGGAGAAACGACTGAAGAGGGAGAAAACCATTGCCTGAGGGATCCCACGTGGAGGAAACCGTGTGAGAGAGGCCACACCAGAGAGGATCCCACGTAGAGGCTAAGAACCCTGCAGAGCCCTAGCCCACATGGAGGAAACCTCGTGAGAAAGTACACACTAAAGAGGATCCCAAAAAAAGGTCAAGAAGCCTGTAGAGCCTGCACTAAAGAGGCCGAGAATCCCCGCGTGTACAAAACACTACAGAGAGATGGAGTTGTGGTACGTTGTTTGAATATTTTTATATTCTTAAACAAGTCTATGATGAAAGTTCGATTTCTAGTTGTTTATGTAATTTATGAGAACAAAATCCTTTAAAATGCATTCATTAATCTCGATAGTGGGAGTTGTGCTTTTTGGGAAAGTAAATTATCAGGAGTGGTTCAAAAAAATCAAGCATGCGTTAATTTTAAATGACTTGTGGGATGGTATTTGTGAGAATATTGGTGAGAACTCAACTGATATCTCACATAATAGTGAGCTAGAGGTTCCTACAGATGCCAAGGAACTTGCTATCTGGAAGAGAAAGGACAAAAATGCTTATTCTTTGATCGCTGCCTCAGTGAGTGAAGAGGTAAGTAGACATATGATTTCTTGTAAAAAAAAATTTCAAGCCTTAAAGAAACTCAAAGATATTTATTACTCTCATTATGAACTTGAAATTATTCAAATAATAATGAAGTTATTCAATTTATAGATGAAAGATAATGATCCAATGAAGTTAGCCTTTGAAATTAGAGTTTTTTACCATGATATTAAGGCCACAGGTGTAGAAGTTGATTTAAAACTTATAGATTTTATTAAATCTCTTTACCCCACTTATTCACACTATCTTGAATCTCTTCAAGCTAGTGAAAAAATTAAAAAACATGACCTTTGATAAACTTGTTGAGAAAATTGCGGAAAGATAAAAAGCCTTTGAGAAGGAGTCACATCCCAATGACGAAACTCTATGTCTTGCACAGGAAGGGAAGCATTCCAATAATGATCTTGCTAGACATAATACTAGTAGCAGAGGTCATGGTAGAAACTAGTTTAGAAGTAGGGGGTGTAAAAATTATCAAGGTGGCATACAACATTTTCAGCAACAACACCAAAACGAAGATAACCGATCTATACAATCATGAAATAGATGTGAAAAATGGGTCATACAACTAGTTTTTTCACAACTCCTTGAGACAAGATTCACGATAAGAAAGAGAAAAATCAAGATAAACATAAGAAACCACCAGAGAAAGGTAATCCTCTTGAATCTGCACATTATGTTTTTGCACATTATAATCTTGGCATTGAAGAAGTTTTTAGTACTTTTTTTCTTGGAATGACACTTGGTTATTAGATACTGGAGCCACACGCCATATGACATTTAGAAAAGATTTCTTTGAGACATTCAATGCTCAAATTGATGGAGTAGTTTATTTTGTTGATAAGTCATAGTTAAAACTTTTAAGAATTGGTTCAGTAAGGCTTAAATTACTAGGATATGTTGATTATATACTTCATGATGTTCTTTATTTGCCACAATTAAAAATCAACTTAACGTCTCTTATCGATATAAGAAATCAAGGCCATCCAATTCATGTGTTTGATGGCATCATTGAGATTAGAAGAGATTCTGATAATATTATTGTCATGACTGGAGTGGAAGATGACAATCTTGTAAAACTAAACGATACATCTATTAATGTTCAAAAGTCAACAAATTTGGCTCGGCATAGTGGTAATTTGTCTTCCAATTTGTTATGGCATGCTCGATTCGGTCACATTAATTTTGAGAGTCTCAGACTTATGAAGCATAAAGGAATTAAAGGGCTTCCTACAATTCCAAGACAAATTTCTCAATGTGATGCATGTATTTTAGGCAAACACAGTAAACAACCTTTTCATGACTCTATGTATCAAGCTTCTAGAAAGCTTGGTCTTATTCATTTAGACTTATTTGGGCCCATGCTTTTTCCATACACAAATGCAAATAAATATACGAAGACTTTTATTGATGACTATACTAGGATTGGTTGGGTTTATCTATTAAAAGAAAAATCTCAAGATTTTGATACATTCAGAAATTTTCATTTATGGATTAAAAATGAAACTCAACTCAATATTGGAACTTTTAGAACTGATAATGGTGGTGAATATACATCTTCAGATTTTGAAAAATGTTTTCAGAACAATGGTATCAAACATCAGACCATTGTTCCTTTTAATCTACAACAAAATGGCGTGGCCGAATGAATCAATAGAACTTTGTTGAATATGATCAAATCAATGATAGTTTTTAAGAATTTCAAATTAATATTTTGGGGAGAGGTAGTCCTTTGTGATGTTTGCATTAAGAATATAAGTCCTTCTGTTCAACTTCAAAATAAAACTCCTTTTGAAATGTGGCATGACCATCTTCCAGTTTTCAAGCATTTAAGATTTTTTGGTTCTGCCTATTATGCTTTGATTCCTGAACAACAAAGAAATAAATTGGGAGAAAGAAGTAGAAAGTGCATTTTTCTCGGATATTCTAATACTTTGAAAGCTTATAGAATTTACGATGAAGAAAAAAAAAATTTATTGTTTCTAGAGATGTTATATTTCTTGAGTTTGACAAAGATGATATGACTGTTGACAAACAAATTTCTCAACTTGATCGATTTCACTCAAAAAGATTCTATCATGAATGGGATAATGAACTTCCAAATCTTGAAGGGGGGATTCATGTTCTAGATCAATCTTTGAAATTTCCTTCGACAACATCAGCTTGTTCTTCTAGTTCTCCATTAGATAATGTAGAGAATGAGGGAGAATAAATTTTGAATGACAATAGGTAATTAGAACCTGTTCTTAAATCATCTCTCGAAGAACCACCTCTTGAAACTAAGGAAACATCACAAAAATCAGTACGTAGATCAACAAGGACCAAGCCATTAACAAGAAAATATGATGAGTTTTTCACGGATGTTACTTCAAACTCAGGTAATAGTTTCCATAGTTATTTTGATTGTAAATTAAATTTTTATGTTGTTGATGAACATGCTTCCTTTCAAGAATTAGTAACTAGTGATGCATGGAAAAGTGCAATGTAGAGAGAGTATGATGCTCTCATAAAAAATGGAACTTGGAGGTTGTTCGACCCTCCATTTAGAATGAAATCTATTGGCTGCAAGTGGGTATATAAGAAAAAATATAAAGCAAATGGCCCTCTTTGTTAGGGACCTAACCCCTCACGTAGGTAGAATAATATATTTCCATGTAATAAAGGTCAATATTAATAAGGCCTAGCAACAAGGAAGAATAAGTCCAATGTAAGAAGACCTAATAGAAGATTTCACTTCTAGAAGGATCTTCCTCTAGATGGTTCTTTTGATAGACATATTTAGTNNNNAGATGGTTCTTTTGATAGACATATTTAGTATAAATAGGAGTCGAGGGTATTAGAACTTTTGTCTTGGATATTATTGTAATAGAGATATGCTCTACTGGAGGTTGCCCCCTCGAAGAGGCAAGTGAACATTGCTCTTAGTAATCAAAGTGTTCTTTCTGGTGTTATTTTGGTATCATTTTGGTATTATTGTGGTGTTGTTATGGTTATATTGTTGTTCATTTTCCATTTCTAGCTAATCATTTATGTTCTACATACTATTTTGTATCTAGAATATTACAAGTGGTATCAGAGCACCTTCCTCGACAGAAAATTATGGGTTATTTTTTTTTTTTTCAGGGTAGATACGTATATCGATGTCTTTAAACTATAGAGATTTTTCGTTACACAGATAAGCCTATGGTCGGGATTCATACACACAAGAAATACAAGTGGTACTTAAGTGCACATCTGTTGGACACCCTTGTAAACCCTTTGGGTACCCCTTCGAGTGGTAGCACATCAGACAACACCTGTATACAGATAATCCTAGATCTTCTGAATCCCTCCGTAGATAAACCGATCGGCCTCCTGACTGCTATAGTGCCACCAAGAAAAACACTCGAGAATATACTCTCTAGTACCTGGGTAGTCAGGCAGTACGACTAAGGGCACGGTCTAGCCTCCTTAGTTGGTGCCCTAAGATATTGGCCTGAGTACTACTGTTGGACCCCACACATATATAATACAATTATAGCACAGGGAAAACCCTTGTCTATAGAACCCTTGAATACCTAACTTTTGGGACAGAAAAAAAAATAGAATAGACAAGATCTATTGACGCACAACTATGTCTCCTGTATTTGAGGTCAGAAATTACTACACATTTCTTCCTGTTAATCATTTGGGCATTTCATCACTGCAGTATTCTTGAGATCGAAGTATAACTCCACATGAGTAAAAAAAAAAAAAAGTATGGATCTTGTTGGCACCATTATTTGAGACCTATTCCGTTGGATTTCTCTCTTCGCACTTATCGCAGTCATACCTATCATTTGTCATCAAATTTGTTTTTCTTGTGGACCCGACCCCCCTTCCAACACCCTTATTTTGGATTTACCCCATTGGATTCAACTCGTTGCCCTGATCATTGTGATACACTTCACCCATAACCCATTTTTTTTGTGGTCCCACATGCCACTTTTTGTGTTCCCTCGTCATCATGGCCCATACATGTAGCCAAGACTTGGAATCTTGTTTCAATACCTTACACTCTAATTTCATAGAAACCCAACAAGAAGTGAGACAAATTAGTGCCAATATTGCCATCATCAATAAAAACATGCATTCCTCCATCGCAACCTCAATTGAGGAACTCAAACAAGATATTACTACCCATCTTGAATCTGTCATTACGATGATCTACACCAAGCTACATATCCCTGCAGATCTTCCCTTATCTAAACCACCTTTTCATATCAAAGGTGAAACTTCCTCTTATTCCCATAATTTTCATCCCCATCACTTTCAACGTGACCTACACCTTTCGCATGTGGATGTGACCAAATTTGATGGCTCGGATCCCACTGGTTGGGTAACTCAAATAGAACATTATTTCTCTTTGTATGGAATTATGGATGAGTTATCCAAACTCTGGTACGATGTTCTCCATATAGATCAAGAACGTTGGCAATGGAGAAAAAATTCCCGCCAAGGGTATGTGGCTTGGAAAAATTTTGTGGCATAGCTTTATGAAGGATTTGATACTGACACCAACCATTTAGGTCATTTGACAAAGTTTAAACAATCTAGCACAATGGAAGACTTTATAGTTGCTTTTAAGTGACTGGATTTTTGTATAGAGGGCATGTCTGATGCTTTTTTCTGAGAATGTTTTATCGGTGGATTCAAGGATGAGATTCGTGCCCATGTCCTCATGGCTCGGCCTCAGAGTTGGGTGGACGCTACTAAAATAGATAATGAAGCACAACATGTTGTCTCTTCTCAAAACCGAAAAACCTCCATTCCTCACACTAAACTGGTAACTCCCACTCCTCCTTCTACTCCACTAAAGATCCAAAGGGATGAAATGGATGAACGCCAACTCAAAGGCCTTTGTTATAATTGTGATGATAAATATTTTCTGGGACACAAGTGTAAGGAACAAAAGATTTTTATGGCCATCTCAGAGGAAGTTGAGGCTCCCCTTATGTGTGTGTCACCTAAACCCACTGACGTAACTCCCTCAAACCCTCTAGAAGTAGAATTGATCATTTCCCTAAATGACCTAACTAGCTTCTCTACTCCCCAAACCCTCAAGCTAATTGGTTACATCAAGCATAGGAATGTCATCATTCTTGTTGATAGTGGAATCACCCATAAGTTTATTCATCACTGCAATGCCCAAGAAACTAATTGCTATATACGTGCAATCCATAATTTTCAAATCATGATTTCCAATGGCGGATCCATGAAATGTGGAGGGCGTTGTGAAAATGTGTGTCTCCAAATTGGTGAATACCACCTGAAATATCATATGTTTGCTATCAACATGGGTGGTTGTGACATTGTGTTGAGTGCATAATGGCTAAGGACTTTGGGTCCCATTCTCATGGATTTTAAGGAATCTTTGGGTCCCATTCTCATGGATTTTAAGGAATTAACCATGCAATTCGACTAGGAGGGCCAACAATACAAGTTCCAAGGCATCATCATCAGTTCCTCAGAGATCATCAGTTCCCATCGCATGGAAAGTCTTCTCAAAAATGGTCATTCTGGCATTATTTCCCAACTCCATGCCATACAAGAAACTGAGACACCCTCTGTGCCGCAAGACCTTCAATCCATCCTCTCTAAACATCGAGTGGTTTTTTCCACTCCCTAGGGATTCCCTTCTTCCTATGGTGTTCATAATCATTACATTCCCCTTGTCCCAGGAAGCCTTCTTCTGAATATTCATCCCTATCGTCACCCCTTTTGCCAAAAAAATGAAATTGAGAAAATTTTCCAAGAACCGCTCAACGCAAGTGTTATCTGCCCTAGTATGAGCCCCTAATATTCTCCTATGGTTATGGTCCTTAATAAATAAGTTTCTTGGTGCATGTGTCCTGACTTCCGTGTCCTAAAAAAACTCACCATTAAAGACAAATTTCCTATTCTTGTCATTGATGACCTCTTGGATGAATTGAGTGGCACCCAGTTCTTTACTAAACTTGACCTTTGTTCTGGATACCACCATATCCATATGAAAGAGGAAGACACTCCAAAGCCTGAACTTAAAACTCATGAGGGCCACTATGAGTTTCTGTTCGTTCCCTTTGGCTTGTGTAATGCCCCCTCCACTTTCCAAAGCCTCATGAATCATGTCTTCCATCCTTTTCTCTGTCATTTTGTCTTAGTTTTCTTTGATGATATCCTCATCTATAGTAAAACATGGAAAACCCATCTTGCTCATGTGGATTGAGTTCTCCATCTTCTCTCTCAACACCAACTTTTCCTCAAACAATCTAAATGTGCTTTTGGCACCTCAAAAATCAAGCACTTGGGTCATCTTGTTGGCAAGGCCAACATCAGGGTGGATCCTAAAAATATTGAAGCTATGAAATATTGGCCTCACCCAAAGAATCTCAAAAGCTTGCATGGATTTCTGGGTTTAATAGGTTATTATCGCAAGTTTGTTAGAAATTATGGAAAGATTGTGGCACCTCTCACTTCACTCCTTAAAAATAATTCTTTCACTTGGACTCCAGTAGCTGCTCATGCTTTTCAAACCTTGAACATGTCCATGTGCACCACTCTAGTCCTAGCCCTTTCTGATTTCACAAAGACCTTTGTCCTAGAATGTGATGCTTCTGGGAAATGAATTGGCATTGTCCTTATGAAAGAGGGTGAGCCTTTGGCTTTAACCAGCAAACAATTGTTCGAGAAAAATTTGGGAAAATCAATCTATGAAAATGAAATGTTGTCTATTCTACATGTTGTGGATCTTTGGTGGCCTTATTTATCAAGGCAATGCTTCCAAATTAAGACAGAACATCAAAACCTCAAGTATTTTCTAGAACAATGCCTTTCCTCCCTAGAGAAACAAAAATAGGTGAATAAGATCTTTGGATATGATTATGAGATCATTTACAAGAAAGGAAAATACAATGTGGTTGTTGATGCACATTCCAGAAAATATGAAGATGAAGGGTTCCTTTTTTTCTCTCTCCTTCATTGTACCAGATTGGATCCAAGTTGTTCACCAAGAATGGCTACACGATCCCAAAAGTTCGCATCTGATACAACAATTGTAGTCCAATTCTCCAGTTTCCCTAGGGTACGCTTGGCTCAATTATGAGCTTCGATACAAAGACCATTTGTATTTAAGTAAACAGTCAAAACTTAAATCCGTAGTACTTTTTGACCTTCATGCTACACCCACAGCTGGGCACTGCGGGTTTACTAAAACCTATGATCGTGTCAGACGTTCTTTTTTCTAGGATGGTATGAAACAAGACGTTTGTAATTTTGTGGCGAAATGTGATATGTGTCAACGCAAAAAGGGAGAAATAGTCAAATCTCCTGGAACACTACAACCACTTCTGATTCCACTTGCTATTTGGCAGGATATCTCTATGGATTTTATTGTAGGCCTACCTAAATCGGGAAAAATGTCAGCCATCATGGTGGTAGTTGATCGTCTTTCCAAGTATTCTCATTTCTATGCTCTTCAACACCCATTTACAACATCTATTGTGGCTCAACTTTTCATGGATCATGTCTTCAAGACTCATGGCATGCCACATTCTATTATTTCTAATCGTGACCCAAATTTCACCAACAATTTTTGGCAAGAACAAGCCACCCAATTTCATCTCAACACAACTTATCATCCCGAGACTGATGGTCAAACTGAATTTGTCAACAAGTGTTTGGAAACATATTTGAGGTGTTTTGCATTGGAAAGAAAAAATCAGTGGGCTCAATGGTTATCACTAGTTGAATGGTGGTACAACACTTTGTACCATGCAACTACCTACATGACTCCTTTTGAAGCGGTATATGGAAAAAATCCAACTTCAGTTCTCTCATATTTTCTAGGTGTCTCAAAGGTCTCGGCAGTTGACGAAACGCTTACAGTTCGAGAGGCTATTCTACGTACCCTGAAAGAGAATTTGGTCATGGCCCAAAATTGCATCAAGAAACAAGAAGATGAAGGTTGCTATGAACATCAATTTGCAGAATGGGATTAGGTGTTTGTTCAAATGCAACCTTACAAGAAAAATTCCCTTAAGGCTGACCATTGTCAGAAACTGGCACCCAAATTTTATGGTCCTTATACCATTCTAAAGTGTGTGGGATAGGTGGCCTATCATTTATATTTTCCCAGTCACTCTAAGCTCCATCCTATTTTTCATGTTTCCCACTTAAAGAAGGTGATTGGAACTAAGTGCCAAACTCAAACCAACCTTGCCGAATTGGACGAAGAAGGCTCCATTTGGATACAACCACAAGCAGTTTTCGACCAGAGTGAGTGTCGTCTACGTCAGCGAACCATCAAGGAAGTGTTTGTCTAGTGGAAAGATACAACTTCAACATATGCCACTTGGGAACCAGCTACCATTCTGCAACAATTTCCCCATATCAAGCCTTGAGGACAAGGTTGCTTTTAAGGGGGGGACATGTAAGGGACATAACCCCTCACATAGGTAGAATGATATGTTTCCATGTAATAAAGGTAAATATTAATAATGCCTAGAAATAAGGAAGAATAAGTCCAATGTAAGAAGACCTAATAGAAGCTTCCACTTCTAGAAGTATCTTCCCCTAGATGGTTCTTTCGATAGACAAATTTAGTATAAATAGGAGTTGAGGATATGAGAACTTTTATCTTGGATATTATTGTAATATATCTCTTCTTTGTTGGAGGTTTCCCCCTCGAAGAGGCAAGTGAACATTGCTCTCAGTAATCAAAGTGCTCTTTCTGGTGTTATTCTGGTATCATTTTGGTATTATTGTGGTGTTGTTCTGGTTATATTGTTGTTCATCTACCATTTCTAGCTAATCATTTATTTTCTGCATACTATTTTATATCTGGAATATTACACTCTTGATAAACACAAAGAAAGACTTGTGGCAAAAGGATATGCTCAGAAATAAGGTGTTGACTACACATAAACTTTTGCTCCTACTACAAAATGGGGCACTATTCGAACTTTGTTTTCTTTGGCAGCTCAAAAAGGATGGAAAATTCATCATATGGATGTTAAGACTGCATTCTTGAATGGAGACTTTAAAGAAGATGTATATATGACTCATCCTGAAGCTTTTACTATCAAAGGTCAAGAGCATAAGGTATGTAAACCGGTAAAGTATTTATATGTCTTGAAGCAAGGACCACGTGCTTGGTATGAAAAATTAACTGAGCATATTCTAAAATTAAACTAGAAACATTTCAATCTAGATGATGCAACTCTATTTGTCAAGAAAGTTGGTAAATCAGTTGTATACCTAGTCGTATATGTTGATGATCTACTAATCACAGGGAACAATGATGATTATATAGCATCCGTTAAGAAAGAGATAACAAATCTTTTTGATAAGACTGATTTGGGATTGCTTCATTATTATTTAGGAATTGAAGTAGATCAACAACCGAAGTACATTTTTATTTCTCAGAAAAAGTATATTGGAGAGCTATTGAACAAATTTGGGATGCATGATTCTAATTATGTTTCCACTCTGATGGAGCAGAATCTAACACTTACTTCAAATGAAGCAACACATTTGAAGATCCAACGTAGTAAAGGAAGCTTGTTGGAAGTTTAATTTATCTTACTACTCATCCTGACATAACCTTTGTTGTAGGAATACTTTCCAGGTTTATGCATCAGCCCTGTGAAGGTCATTGGAACACAACAAAATGAGTGCTCAAATATTTAAAAGGGACTCAATCATATGGAACCAAATATTCTAGAGTTTCAGAATTCCATCTCATTGGTTATTCATATTCTGATTTTAATGGAGATAAAGAGCATGGAGTGTCTACTTCAAGTAATTTGATATTTCTTGGATCAACAACAATCACTTGGAGATCACAAAAGAAAACTGTACTTGGTGATTCTACAAATGAATTCGAATATGTTGCAAGAGCTCAAGCCAAAAAATAAATCATTTGGCTTCGGAAAATACTTGAATATTTGCAGGAGAAACAAACGACTTCAACGCCTCTACTTGTTGACAACACTTCTGCAATTCAATTGGCCAAGAATCCCAAATTTCATGATCAAACCAAGCATATCAACACCAAATATTATTTGATTCGACATCATGTTGAGATCCAAACCATTCATCTCAATCACTATTCCACTTCAGATAAAATTGTAGACATCTTTACTAAATCTTTGGGTTGAGAGAAATTTGAAATTTTTTGAACGATGCTTGGGATGACAAATGTCACCTCGGATTAAGGGGGGAATGTTATCTAATCCTTTGAGATTCTCGGGATTTATGTAATATTAATTAAGTAAGTAGTTTGTTGTTCGTTCAACTGCTCGATAGTTGAACTATCCGTCCAACTGCCCCATCTATTGATATAAACACATTTTGTATCCACAATCGAGGAATAATAAGATATCTCCAATGTGTTTTCTGTGTTTTTTTCCTCGCCCTGTGTCACCTCCAACTTTAGGCACAATATCCATAGTTTTATAGGCCAAGTGACCATCCATCTACTTGATATGCACAATTTTATAGTTTTTTCATCCTTATTTATCAGTAGTAGTATTTCTCTCTATAATAAGCATAGTACTAGACTATTAGTAAGTATATAGAAAGTGCCAGTCTTCTTTTGGATAGCTATTGGTTCAATGCTCACTATATAATTCTTTGGACAAAGGAATTATTCTTTTGAATGAGTTGATTGATGAATTTGAAGCCAACTAAGTGAGGGATGCTTGACCAAGGTGGAGTTAAGCTGACTAGGGAAGGAAAAAAAACTCCCAATAGGTAGGCCAATGTTCTAAGAGGAGAAAGATAAATCTTAGAATGGAAACTAGTTGAAAATTTGAAATTGACAATTACTGTCAATCGTATATATCACATCTTAGGGTAGAATGGATGGTGGGTACCTTAGAGCTATTTAAATTCACCAATTGGTAATGGAAAATAGTTTTTTGAACTAGACTAGAAGAAAAATACAATTTTCCATTCTCAATTTCCATCAATAACACACTCAGACCATCACATTGAACAAAATAAGAGTAAATTTCAAACATAGAATTTTTACATAGATGTATTGTACAATTACTCAATCACAACCATTAACACAACCATTGAGAAAATGTCATCCCACAAGAAAACCTTTTTAACCTAGAAACCCAAATGGGGAAATTAGCTTCCAATGGGTGCTTAGTCTATTTTGGCCATATCTAGTTACAATGATTTCATGGCTCTATGTCCATCCTCCTCATACCCTTGGCCAAAAGATCCATTGAGAATGAAAATGAAGGAAGAAAAATAGGGAGATATGGGGGTTAAGGGGAAGGCTATCATGCATGACCCTTCATTTCCAATTCCTCATCCTTCTATCCTATTTTATTTTTGTATTTTAAATAATTCATTGGT
>CBVK0101802502.1:0-14591 GCA_900067695.1 Picea abies
TCTCTCTCTCTCTCTCTCTCTCTCTCTCTCTCTCTCTCTCTCTATGCAACTATCTTCCCTAAGATTCATACATATAATATTTCACTCTCATACTTAGTACAAAACCGAAGAGGAGAACCCCTACTCTGCCCAAACCATTACATACTTATACCTCAATTCTAGGGCTTAAAACCCTACTTTGGATATCTCAGAAACCCAATTACAACTTATTTCGACTCATGAAAACTCGTGTTGATTTCTTGTTTTGGATTTATTTTCCTACTTTTACGTCTGCATGTTACGTTTTCCTTCTCGATAGCTACTATTCCTGCTTTTACGCATCTCTCCTTCTTTTGGCATGCCAAACTGCTATCCTTCCTTTTCCCCACTTTCTTCTCTTTCTTTATTCTCCTTCTTTATTCTCAGCCAAGTATGTTCTTACTGTGAACTTCACTCTTGCATGTGCCTCTACTATGCACTCTCAAGCCTGAATGTGCCTTTGTTGTGCACTCTACTCCTACCTTGTCTTCCTTCTTCTTCTTTTCCGCATATCTTCCATACTTAGGATTTTCATAACAATTCTATCCAAAATGATTGTCCAACAGGCCCCCAACACTCACATATGGCCTTTCCTGAGCCACTTAGGCTTGTTGCGTGCTCCTCCACACCCCTATGAATTTTGGGAGGTCTCTTTTACTATTGCAACATACTTAGTTATTTTTTCCTCTGTTCCCAAAATATTTTCTACACACTGCGTCGTTAGGATCGTGAGATTCTCTTATGTGTCATGCACCTCTTGCTTCATTTTACCCTACGCAGTTTCCAATTCTCCTATCACCCTGTAATGTCCCCATTTTTTGGCATTATTATGTTATAGAGTGTTATGCCTACCAAAGTAGCCACATGGGGGTGACAACGACTTCAGGAGTTATTGAGGGGTTTTATTGGGCCTGACTTACATCGTTCATCATATTTATGGGGGTGACAACGAGTTCAAGAGTTATTGAGGGGTTTTATTGGGCCTGACTTACATCGTTCATCATATTTCATCATCAGGATCCATTCCACATAGCTTGGCTCTCGTTCCATTGCATTCCGACGATTTCCGTAATTTTGAGTTATTATGGGTCATATTTTAATTAATTTCACTAAGAAAGTCATTTTGGGCATAATATTTGGAGAAACCTCTTAGTGTAATAGCTCATCAGAATCAGGAGGAAGAACACTACAGGATTAGATGATGATAAGTGACTTTTAGTGGCCAAAGAATCCATAGGGAAGAATATATCACTTTTAAGAGGAAAACGGGCTAATTAATTAATAAAGTGATTTAATTAAGGAATAATAAAAATAAAGTAAAAAATCACTTGGAGAGAAAAGGTGAACAACGGGGATAAAAGAGAGATAGGGGCTTCTATTCTTTTATTATGTTGATTATCATTTTGATGTCTGGCTTCTTGCTAGAGAGCCCATGATACTTGGGGGTTTTAAGGGTTTTCACTGAATAATCCATAGAGATCAGCTCGATGGTGAAAGATCCCAACTTTCCTGATCCAAGATTCGTCAAGGAGGTGAAATATTCCTCCCTAACCATTCTACATCAGTTACTACTCAGTTACAGGAGCAGTTGAGGCAGCAAGGCGCAATTTTGGAGTTTTCTGCAGAGCTAGGGCACACTGTTCTTGAGAGAATAGTTCGATTTTCTTAGAGGTGGCTAGATATTTGGTAGATCTCACTCCAAGATCCTTTTTCATCACCCTAGTGCTTATTTGCATCAGTATTGGAGGGTATTTTTGAGGCCATTCATTCCTCCTACCAGTGGGGTGCATTTCATGTTGAGGAGGGTGCGTTATGCATAGGAGATCTTGTATTCTGGTGGAGAAGACTTTTCCCAATAGCTTGGAGATTTGGAATATGGATTTCCCAAGCCCTGATATACATATTAGAATTATGTTTCAGTTGTTTGGAGATCATATTTATTTATCTGAGGATTTGGGCGTATTTCTTGAGAGGGAGGGCACATATGTTCTTAGACAGACTGTTGTTGGAGGCTAGCCAGTGAAGCTACAGCCCATAGGTTACTCATATCATATTACCATCACTAGATATACCATCTCACAGAGTTTTTCATAGGTTTGAGGCCATCAGAGAAGAGGTTGTACTTTCCTTGGTGCATTCCATCCAGAAAGTGTGCATTGTGCGAGAGAGGGCATCCCCTATAGAAGAGGGTAATTGGAATTCAATGTTACTTGGTATTAAACTTGGAGAGGATTTTGGAAGCCTACATATTCATCTCTATCTTGTATCTTGGAGGAATCATTATCCACACACTCTATTCTATTATGTGTATTCCATATCTTCTCCATTTGAATGAGGTCAGTTATATTATGATAAATAAAATAAGATTTGAGGTGTTTGTGGCATTTTCTTGAGTTGCTTTTGTTGTATATTGTTGTGTATATGTTGTTGGATACATTGCTATCTTTTATTTGTTGCAAACATCATTAAAACTATTACAATAAACCCTAGCAAAACTTTAAAAGACAAATCTGCAAAGTGTTTGACAAAATACCACAACCAAAAAAACACATAAAAAACTCAATGTTCCAACAGAACATTACAGTGGTATAAGAGCGAATTTCCTTCGCCAGCCTATGATATACTTTTATGATCTAGAGGAGATATGTATTTTGCAGATTTTGCAGAAGAGATCATATATTGTAATGTGGAATATCAAGCCCTTGGTGAGACATTCAAGGCTCAACTAACGTTCCAACAGTTTGTATCCATCAAAAATCCTAAGTGGAGAAAATATGAGTTTACACATTGGGTCAAAAGGATGGAATAAGTCCATTATTGGACCAGCAGAGAAAAAGAAAATAGATCCAAAGAAGGCAAGGAGGTAGCTACATCACTACTAGCTAGTAGATGGAAGGAATTACATATTGAGCCTACACCCATTAGGACTAAGGAACTTTGCTACAGTTGCAAAGAGCCTTGGAAGCTAGATCATAGATGCAGGGGTAAAGGGAAAGTGTATTACGTTGAGGTTCACTATGATAGTGATGAGGATGATGAGTATGAGGATGAGGTCTGATATGCCTCATTAGAGTAGTCATAGGACTCTTGTGCATTTGATGGACAGTTGGATGGATAGGATGATAACACATGTTCTTTAGCTTCCCTATCAGACAATGTTGAGGACTATACACTTCAACATAATTGTGACACTTGTGAGGATTCATATGTGTTAGCATCTGGTATGAGGTGATGCATGGGGGATATTGTTCCTCCCATGGAGTTGAGCATGACACAATCCTTACTTTCTCGGACGGTTATGATAGACATGACACATGAGGATATCAAATTAGCATTTCAGAGGTGGTAGAGGAGCCTTTGTGTAGCATTTGAACAAAGGGGACATATGGATCTACAAACCCAAGAGGAGAGGCATGGATTAGAGTCAATTGACTATATAAATACCTATCAGTATGAGAAGATCAAGTCACCTCTGTTGGGGATCCTATTGTTAAATCAGGTTATGGAGACTAACAACTTATTAGGATACTCACTTCTAGGACTGGTCTACAGTGATGAGGATGCACTCCTTAATTTTTTATATGACCATACCTCATTTCTGGACACATCTGTATGGGATCCAGGTGCTGAAGACATTAGAAGAGTGAACACACAAGAGGATACAACTGCTCATACAGGATACAATGTGATTTAGATGGGGGTATCAATCGGTGATGGTGTGTAGTGGCATACAAGAGGACTCAATAGCATAGTGGAAAATGGGCAGTTCAGTGCCTTATCTGTTGAGGAGTGTGTTGTTGGGGATTCCATTTTTTACACTAGTAGTGAGAGGCATGAGGTAGCACCTCATCAGGATTGTGATCAGGAGTCATGACACTTGAGAGGATAGTTGAGAGTCAGTGAGGACATGATCATGGAAACCATTAGATGCATTGATGTTACACATGCATTGGTGGCAAGATATTGTTGGAGGGACTTGATGGCACATGATAATTCAGATAGGGGACTTTCCATTGATGACTTCCATACACTCAGGGAGAGAGTGATTGTGATGAAGGCCAACTACCAGTAGTTATTGATGGATAGGGATTACCTATTATAGGTTGGTGAGATGTATCACAGGGCATTGAGGAAGAAGGAGAGTGAGGTGGAATGATTCACTCATGAGTTAGTGAGAACACGAGGATTCCTAGAAGGTGCACAGACTTCCCTTCAGGAATCAGGGTCCATATTAGAGGAGCTTCTTGAGGAGACTAGTCAGGGATCCATTACACCTATCTTAGTAGAGTGACAAATATTTACTTAAGACACTTCACCAGAGGTTGTTGTTGGTTGGGTAGAAGAGCACCAGATGATGTAGGTCTGTGAAGGATACCCGGGATCACAGATGGTTATGGAGAGATATGACCAGGAGACACGAGAGTATGTCCAGGTGTCACAAGGATGACCATTCATGGGTAGTTCTGAGACAGTTGGTCATACATATACACATGGAGATTCCATATCCAGGGCTAGTTACGAGGACACTTCCATTTGTGTTCCAGCAATGACTAACATCCATGTAGAGGTTGATCCAGCAGTACACCTTGGATATGTGATGATGCAGGAGGATATAGGATCTTTCATGAATGCACATGGGAATATGATGATGAGAGCTAGATCACAGGAGCATGTAGAGGTGTACATGGGGATTCGGAGGAACGCATTGGATTGCAAGGAGGAGACATACTTAGTGGAGCATGGAAATTCCTGTCCCTTGCAACAATACACAATTTTGGGATATCGCCTTCACATTAGAAGGAATGATATGAGTGATGATGGAGGGAGAATGATTGATAAATGGTTTTTGGAGTTACCAATTGTTGTACTCAATGGTTGGAGTTTAGTGATGAGTACAGGAGATTATACACCATGAGTTCCAATGGATGATTTTTTGGTCAAGTCCTTGGGATTGAACAAAGTATATGATACTTTCCAGTCCTACATATAGTTTTTTTTTTTTTTGTTAGACTTCCTCGATACTTTCATCATAGACAAAAACATAGGGGGAGATAGACAATGGTAGGGGAAATGGAGAGTTGGTAGGTAGATACCACGTGAAGGGAGTGACCAGATTATATAAAGCAGGATAGGAGAGGTACATTCAGGATAGTCATATGAGGCTTGGGGTGTGATGGAGAGCATCCTTAGCCATGGGAAAAAGTATGTTCCAGAGGTGGATACAGGTTCAGAGTCTCAGTAGGATGAGGAATGGGAGCAGATATGGACAGATACTTCTGATGAGGTCTATGAGGTTAGTTGGAAGGAGGTATGGTCGTAGTAGGTAGTTTCATGGATCTTAAAGACTATATATGATGTACCTATGGTTGGACAGTGTGGCCATTTCAGGACTTTCCAGCAGGAAAAAGAGAGATTCTCCTTGGGGAATCTCAATCATGACATCATGAGACACATGAGGGCATGTTTGTTATGTCAGAATCATGATTCAGGGCATGAATTTATAGCCACCCTTGTTTTAGTGTTGAGTTGGGAGAGTATGCTATCTTCTCTTGACCCTGGGGCACTAGAGATATATAGTAGGGATGACATCACAAGGATATTGCTGGAGCATGGGACTCTGCAGGAAGTAGTGTGGATTGGTAGGGAGGTCGACTTTAGTGATTATAGACATCACAACATAACTATCAACATACTTCAGTGAGAGTTTTTTAATTTAGTGGGCATCAAGCTACTTGGTATGACACCTTCAAAGTTATATGATGCAGGATTTGGTGCTAGTATATAATGCATGAGGGTCTCAGAGACTTGCATGATTAATTCCTTCCATTGTTGGGGGAATTTGAGAGAAATTCAATATGAGTATGCTTTGTGGCAAGATGGATCTCCTTGGTTGAGGATCAGATATATCAGTAGATCATCTTCTTGGTTAGCAGAGGATCTGGATTCAGCTAGATACAATAGTTGCAATATGGGCTTATATGAGAGACTCCTTGATGGATGGATATTGTGTCTACTTGTTCTGTTGGTTGAGGGTCTTCAGAAGGTTCATGGTGTTGGTATATTACACAAATCTACTTCAAAGGGAATTGTAGTTCACATATTGATATGGGATCCAGGGATTGGAGTGCGTAGTAGTCCAGAGTTTGATGGGGTTGAGATCCAAGTAGAGTTCTTTCTTGGGTAGTTGACCGAGGATTGAGTGCACATGATCATTCTACTCATCAGGAGCATTTCGGTATCATGTATAGTGAGCACTCGAAGGGGGCATTTCTTTAGGAGAGCTTGCTACAAGTCACAAAGGTGGATATGGGATCCTCGTATATTATACAAATTGATTCAGTTATTGCTTGAGGACGAGGAATATTCTAGCAAGGAGGATTTTAATGTCCCCATTTTTTTACATTATTATGTTACAAAGTGTTATGCCTACCAGAGTAGCCATATGGGGGTGTCAGTGAGTTCATGAGTTATTGAGGGTTTTTATTGGGCCTGAATTGCATTGCTAATCATATTTCATCATCAAGATCCATTATGCACAACTTGGCTTTGGTTATGTTGCATTCCAACAATTTTCTTAATTTTGAGTTATTATCGGTCATATTTTAATTAATTTAACTAAGAATGTCATTTTGGGCATAATACTGGGATAAACCTCTTAGTGTAATAGCTCATCAGAATTGGGAGGAAGATAACTACATGATTAGATGATGAAAAGTGACTTTTAGTGGTTGGAGAAGCTATAGGGACTAAACAAACCCTAGATATCAGCTCAGTCGTGAAATATACCACCTTTCTTGATCCAATCTTGGTCAAGGAGGTGAAAGATTCCTCCCTCACCATTGTATATCAATTACTACTTAGTCACAGGAGCAGTTGAGGTAGCAAGGAAAAGTTTTTGAGTTTTCTGCAGAGCTAGGGTGCACTGTTCTTGACAGGATAATTTGATTTACTTAGAGGTGGATAGATCTTTATTCGATAACACTCCAAGATATTTTCCCATCACCCTAGAACCTATCTATATTAATATTGGAGGGTATTCTTCAGGCCATTCATTCTTCCTACTAGTGGGGCACATTTCAGGCGAAGGAGGGTGCATTGTCCATAGGTGATCTTGTATTCTGGTGGGGAAGACCTTTCCCAATAGCTTGGATATATGGAATAGGGGTTTCCCAGGCACCGATATATAGATTAGAATTGTGTTTCAGTGTTTTGGAGATCATATTTATTTATCTGAGGAGTTGGGCATATTTATTGAGAGGGAGGGTGCATATGTTCTTTGAGAGACTATTGTTGGAGGCTAGCCAGTGAAGATACATCCCACATGTTACTCCTATCATATTACCATTACTATATATACCATCTCATAGATTTTTGCAGAAGTTTGAGGCCATCAGAGAAGATGATGTACTTTCCTTGATCTATTGCATCCAAAAAGTGCACATTGTGCCAGAGAGGGCATCACCTACAAAGGAGGGTAACAGTTGGACTTCAGTGTTACTTGGTATTCATCTTGGAGAGGATTTAGGAAGCCTAGATATTCATCTTTATCTTGTGTCTTGGAGGAATCATTAACCACACATTCTATTATATTACATGTATTCCAGTTCTGCTCCATTTGTATGAGGTCATCTATATTATGATAAATAAAATCAGATCTGAGGTATTTGTCGCATTTTCTTGATTTGCTTCTACTGTATATTGTTTTTTATATGTTGTTGGCTACATTTCTATCTTTTATTTTCTGCAAACATCATTAAAACTATCACAATAAACCCTAGTGCAACTCTAAAAGATAAATCTTCAAAGTGTTTTACAAAATACCACAACCAGAAAAACACATAAAAACCTCAATGTTCCAAGTAAATCTATTTGGGAGAATTACATATTTGCTTGGGAACATTACACACCCTTAGAAATTCATCTTGCAACCGTCCTAATCATTTTTGAAGTATCTTTTGTTGGTCCCACATATTTTTAATTTCCTCGTATGAATGCTTTTGTTCCAAAATGGTCATCATTCATTTTGTCAATGGAAGGGTGTTTATGCTCTCTGAAACCTTCTACACATTTTCCTACAAATCCCTCAATCTAGCTTCCATGGCCTTCATTTATGGATGCTCTACCAATTTTTTCTATATTTTCACACTTTCCTCGCAGAGCTTTGCACACTCCTCTTCTATATTCTTGATTTTTTCTATTGTTGTCATCATTGTTCTCTCTCTTCCATCTCTTTCCTTTGGTGGTGTTCCTAGTGTACCATGTGATGGCAAGTCCTCAATACATGTGCAAAATCCTTTGATGAATTCGTCAATTCGCGAGACCTTCTCTTCCATTGTGGCCTCTAATATTATCGTTACTTCAGGGATCTCCTTATACAATTTTTTCATGGCCATTTGTATGCGCTGTGTCATTTTCTCATCCTCGTTCTTTTCTTTTGATGCTTTCTTGAACCTTTCCTTGGCCCCATTATTCTCCTTCATCGCTCCTTCCACTTTTTCTTCAACTTCCCTCTTTTCATGCAAAGGAGTTGTATATTTTTGTTGTTCTTATGTATTTCCATCCATCACCTTAATCAATTCTCTCTATTCTTTGTCTGCATGGAGCCTTATCTCATGCATAATACCTACCTGCAAACTCTATAGTATGTGTATAGGAATCTATGCCACCAATATTGTCTTCATCCATTCTTGTAGTTCTAGTGTCGAGAACTCAACTGAATATATATGTATCTCTATCACTCTGTGCTCGACTGTTAACTTGGACATGACTAGATTAGCAGCCTTTTCTTCCTCCACCAGACTTATGGATGGTCCTTCCTCTGATTTTCACTCTGGTGTTATTCTAGCTGCTTCCGAGAGATGATGCAATTGTGTTAACTGTGCCTCCACTTTCTGATGCAGTTATGCTTGTTTCTTTGTTTCTTTCTCAATGGTCTCTTCTACGACATCCCATAATTGGTAGTTGATTCTTTCCATATCATCATTTTTCACATTATAGACGGGTGGTTCCCTGTGCAGTTTTGTCTTTTTCCACACACCTCCTACTGTAACCTTCCCCTTATCCTTGCGTTTAACTCTAGTTTTTGGGATTGTTCATTGTGCTTCCTCTATTGATGGTCCTGCCATATTCCCTGTGCCATTGTTTTTCCCAATTCCCTATCCTTTGTCTAGTGATTCTTCATCCCTGTCCTATCCTTCTTCCTCTTCTGGGTGGTCTATTTATCCTACTAGGATTTTCCACTCATCTTCCCAATCATTAATGATCATGCATACATCATCTGTTGTTAATTTGTATCTCGTTGGAAGCCACTGGCGTGCAAGGTCCCTTTTTGCTTGAATTTACATATGGTACATCCATGCCTAGAAGAACTCAATGTCGTAATATTTTTCTACCACCTGGTATTTTATGAGCGGTGTATGCTCGATGATGTACCTAATGGTGTCAAAGTAGACATAAAATGTAATATTTTTGTCTAGTTGTCTCCTTTTGTTTTTCATATGTCATAAGTTGGCATATCACACAATTGCATTACCACTACCTGTTTCTCTCATGCATTGGTAATCACAATTCTCTTTCCACCCTCCTAGTGCGATCAAGACAAGAAGCTAGGAATAATGAAACTCAGTGCCTTTCTCCTGGGCTTCTATGCATTCTGTCAAAAATTGGTTTACCAAAAATGTGGCCCAATTCATTTGGGACCCCTCTGTGCATTTTTCTATGGCTACAATTACTGCAGTCAATACTTCATATTTACAACATTTCCTCAATAATTTGCAATAAAATACCTGTGTTGTGAATCGCACACCATCATCATTGTTGTTCACGACAACCAACCCCATTTTTTCCCCTGAAGGTGTGAAGCTTGTTCTTCATGGAATATGTTAGTTCTTTAACCCATTCCTTGTTTGTGAACAATGTTTCTATATCCTCTCCTTCTTTTGGAAACCTTGCGATTCACACAATTAATTGGGTATCAATCAATATCGGTGGGTCAGGCCACAATGTTTCTTCGTTGACGCAACGGAGTAATAACTTGACATGATCATTTATTTCGAGACTTTGTCCAAAATGGGGGATCGCTAGTAGGTTCAATATCCCTGACTACTCAATTCATGTTGTCCACGTCTGTGGTTCGAGTAGTATTTATTATGTTCCTGATACGAATTTGGCGCACAATTTTTTTTTCCCTTGCCAGCTCGAGAAACTTTTGTTCATCCATGATATCGCGATCTACAAACTTTAGGGCATCAATCTTTCCTAGCACGTCCCCTTCAACAATTATGCCAGTTGGTATTTTTCAGTGTGACCAGTGGGTATTTTCCATCTGCAGGTACTTTAAATTGAGGCGTGATGTATTTTTGTGGTAGTATATAATCCTTGTGAAAAATCACCTATGAGGTCGAAGCTCTGAGTGTTTCCTCAACCAATAGCATGACTGGTGGTCTTTTTGGTTTCTTTCATTTTGTAGTTGATGGTGCTCCAAATTTCGGTGGTTTCATTTTTCTCTGCATTTGAGTTCGGTGACTGTTCTTTGTTGGTTCTCATTCGGATTTGGTTTAGCTTTGACTAACTCTATATGCTCCTAGTTCTTTTATCAAATGAAAATAACCTTTTCCATTGGCCCTCATATTCTTTTATTACCCTTCGACAACCATATAATTATTTTCGTACCCACCAGAAGTGTCGAATCTAATCATAATCCACCATTAATACTTTCCTTATTGTGGCATTAATGCCAAATCCTCCATTGGATGTTTCCTTGGATTTTCCATTCTATTTCGATCCTCGGTGGCGCCTTCTATTTATGGCTATGTCTTTCCAGCATGCTTTGTCATTTATTTATTTTTAACTGTTGTTTATGTGCTTTAATTCCATTAACAATTTCTATCTTGTGCTTGACTTTTACAAGCACTTAACTGATTTTTTGTTGTTTATGTTATCTGTGTGATACTCCATTTTTATGCATGACACTTCCCCATGTTTACCTTTTTATTTTCTGTTTTTCCCCTGTTTTATTTGTTTTCTTCTTTTTTCTACTTTTTTTTGTTTATTTTTCTGTATTTTATCTCCCTACTATAGTACAACTACTATGATACATGTGTTCTCGTGCAATTAATATTACTGCACATACAGTCGACTATCTATATAGACTTTCAACTGAATCCCATTCACCATTCCTCCCATGGATTCTCTATTTAAGGTTCCCAACTACGCAACACCTTCCTCTATCACATGTTGAATCACATAAGGTCCTAGCCAATGCATTCAAAACTTTCATGGACATTGCATAAATTTACTACCATAGAGTAATACCATGTCTCCCACTTGGAACTTTTTCTGTTTAATGTGTCTATCATGCCATTCCTTCTCTCTTGCCTTCTAAAATTGTTGGTGAAATCCTACGACAAACCGAACTTCCTCAAGTCATACTAACTGTGACAATCTCTCCTCTACTGCACCAGAGTCCGAAAGATCAGTAATCGTTGCAATGTGCAGGTTCCATAGAATAAACTCCATCAACATAAGTACTTAATTCCCATATACCAACTTAAAAGGTGTCTTCCCTATCAACTTCTTTCTTGTAGTTGATCCAGGAGGATCTAGGGAATGCTCATAAAGGTCCAAGAGGATCCAGAACACTCATAGAGGTCCTAGGGGATCCAAAAAGGATAAAAAATCAATCTTCTCAAATTACAGAGAAAAAAACATCAATGTGCGGAGCTCATCACCATCTTTCCAATGGCGTGAAGGACGCCTCAAATGGAGCTCATATGAAAAAGTTATGGTTAGTCAAAGTTTGGAGTAAAATAGGCAAAAGTCAAAGGTGACACATGTCACTAATGAAAGGATGACACGTGGCACATTCTCCACCGTACATATGGCACGACCTACAAGTACATGTGGCATGATCCTATAGGCACATGTGGCGGATTATGATAGGGTGATGTGTTCTAGTCTTTAGTTGATAAGTGGCACCACTCATTACTAGACACGTGGCAAAGGACAACCAATGAGAGGTTTCCACATGAAAACCCACCCCTCATTAGTCGATTTGGGTTACAGTTGTGTAAAATTTAATAGAGGGAATAGGAATCTAAACCCCAACCTCCTACCAACACCTACAACTCCACCAAACACTCCAACCAACACGTCAAATCATCTCACTTAACCTATTTATGGCGCTATATTTATTTAAAGTGGAAATTTTTTATGTTTGGCAAAGGACAGGGCCGAAAGCTTAGACCTTGACCCTCGTTCACATGTTTCACATGGATACCATGCCTAATACATCGTGCGGGGGATATTCAAAACATCTCACATATATTATATTGTTATATAACAATATAACAACTATTGTTATATTCCATAGTGCACCCCTATCATATATTATATGCCCCTAAACTTATGGAAAGTGGGTTTTCCATATGGCTTATTCCATGTGACTTATTTATATAGGTTTATGCTTTTTGTTATAATGGTTATTTCAAACATATGCCATTTTTAATATGGATAAAACAAACCAACCTCATTCCATTGGTACGAATGGTTAAGATGCCAACAAACCTACCAAGTGGGTTACTTAAAGAGAATTATATTTACTCTCTTTGTTATGTAATTAAATAAAAATATAACCACAAAGATTCCCCCTTGGGTTATAAAAAGGCATTCATCTCTTATGTATGAAAGGTCTCGAATCCTAGAGAGGATTTGTAGGAGAGAGCTAGAAGAGTTGGAGTTCAACTCGTCCTATTGGAAGAAAAATACATTTTGTATGTAATGGATATGACTACACAACATTGGTGTATGACTACACACCATTGGTGTATACAACACACTCATGTGTGGGAGAACACTTTTGTGTTAAGAGGTTTTGTGCCATTTTCCTTCATATAGAGTTTTAACTCATTTGTAAGAGTTAGGAAGAGGTTTTCATTTCCAAAGCCTTGTATTGTATCTCCTTATGTAGAGCTTATGTGTCATTTTCATAAGTTGAGAGAGTTTAAAATTATTGTATTACCTCTTTTTTTGTAGAGCTTTGCTCCTTTGTGTGAGTTAAGAGAAAAGATAGCCTTGTATTACTTCTTTTTGTATAGAGATTCTTGTGCTCATTTGTATGAATTAAGGGGAAGGCATCATATAGATATTTCTTATGTGCTCGTTTGTATGAGTTTGTCATTGATAGATTATTCACATAGAAATTCTCGTTATTGAGGATATTTCATTTATGTATCATTTCGTCTTGAGTTTTATTGATCAGATAATCATGAGATAAATTGAAAATAGGTCAAATTTGTCCTTTAAATTCCCGAAGTTGGTTGGATGTGGTTGTGAATTAACATTTAAAGATTTTTGGGCTGAATTAATATCATAGATTGATCAAGTTGTTTTTTCATAACTCGTTTGGTATTTTCATATGAGTAGTCTTGTATGCCCATAAAACTGCAGGAACCCTTAAGTCCCAATCATCTCTTGCTACATTGAAGATCTTTGTCAAAGCATTCTCCAAAATTTAATTAAAATATTCTACTGTCCATTTAGCTTGAGGGTGATACAATGTACTCTTCTGGTCATGAATTTGAAATTCCCTAGTTAACGTTGCAATTGTCTTATTCAGGAATTGTGTTCCTTGATCACTGATTAATATGTGTGGACATCCAAATCATGTGACTACATTATCAAATAGAAAGTGCGCAGTAGTGTCCGCGGTGCAATCTCTGGCTAGTGTTTCTTCTGCCCATCTGGTCATATACTCCATCACAGTGATTATGTACCTTGCTCTTGATCTTCTTTCTAATGGGTTGATTAGACCCATAAAGTCTATTTCCCATTTATCAAACACTTACAACGTAACATGTGGATGTAAAGGTAGCTCATCCCTTCTGGATGGCTTTCCCACTCTATGACAAACATCGCATGCCTGATATATTCTTTAAGATCCTTATGAAGTGTGGGCTACTAGAGCCCTGCACACAAGATCTTTTGTGCAGTTCCTTTACCTTCATATTTTCCTCCTACAATCCCTTCATGCACTTCTATGAGTATCATAGGCATTTCATTCTCTAGTACACATCGTCTCAATATTCCATCTGCAACCAACTTGTATAAGTTTCCTGCAATCAACTGATAATTTGTTTCTTTAACCACTAATTGTTTCTTCTATGCAACTGTCATGTCTAACAGAGCCATTCCTATACTTAGAAACTGCACGATGTCTTTCAAATAGTCATCCACCATATTAATTGGAAATAATTGTGCATCTGACAAGTTGTCATCTATATTCCATGCATCTTCTCCTGATAGTATGCACGATAAGTGATCAAGTTTTGCATTTAAATTCCCTAGTTTCACAACAACTGCAAAGTCATATTCTTGAAACATTAATAACCATTTGCATATTCCCCCCCCAAACAGTGGCTTGTTCACTAAGTATTTTAATGCAAAGTGGTATATGTAAATCTTAAAGTGAGAACCAAATAAATAATGTCTAAACTTTTGCATCGCATATACCATTTCCAATCTGTCTCGATCTGTAGTGGTGTAATTCTTCTCTTCTATAGACAACTTCCTAATTG